>JAJIZL010019857.1:160983-174960 GCA_023969395.1 Amblyomma maculatum | reverse complement strand
TCTGCCCTCCATCCTTCCAATGGTGAGGGACGCTTCAGGAAGATCGGTCGACTACCGTTGCAATGCCTCCTTTGCGTTTTTTTAACAGATACTCCCCCCCCCCCCCCCCCCCCCCGCCAGTATTATTGGTGCGTGTTGAACACTAATGGGCAGCATCATCACGGCAAAACAGCAACGAATGGCAGAACTAAGCAACAGTAGAGACACCTAGTAAGCAGCCGGAGAGAGCGAGCGGCTCATCCGACGTATGGTCCAGTCAAACCTTCGCTGCAGCCTTGAACGCTCGGCCACGGAAGAAGTTTAGCCGGTGTACGAGGTTTCGCTTGAAGTTGACGTTGATCACTTGGTCGGCGTCCTTGGAAACGGCACGGAAGAGATGCAGAACGAAGCGATTCCATGCGTGAATGTTTACTGAGTGCGCTTGGTGTGTGTGTGTGTGTGGGGGGGGGGGGGGGGGGGGGGTGGATGACAAAATAAAAGATAAGAAAACGCGGTAGAGATAATTACTTGAATTCTTGCGCGCATGGGTTTACCCTACAAGGAACATGGATTCATTCGTTTTAGTAACGTTTTAGTGTTTTAACGTTTTAGAGCAAAGTTTTAGTGTTTACATCGACCATCCTTGTCATTCACTTCCTCTTCGATAGTCGGGACACCTGGGTAAGTCCTCTTTCAGTTCGGAGAAAACTCAACGTAAAGAGAAAGGAAAATAAAAAAGAAATACAAAGGAATGGACAAAAACAAAATAATGAAAGATGTAAGGAAGAAATATTAAAAAAAAAATGAATGGAAAGAAAGAAAGAAACAGGGAAAGAGGGAGAAAGATGCCCTCATACAATTCTCATGCATTTATGAATCAGCGTCTTATCACAGTATACACTACATTGCAGCCGGTAACAGAACAACCAAAACAAAAGTTACTTCCACATTTACGAGCTTCTCAAAGTTCCTTTCATACTCCAAAACTTCGCACGACTAGTTTTTGAACGAATTTGTTTTCAACGACGACGCCCGATCTCGCATTTTATATTTATCGGAGCCTTGTGGGCCTAGCCTATTTGAAAGGAAATGTACAAGGAAATTTACGAATACACATCTTCATTGGCCACGGCTTCTCCTCCTGCTTTCCGGTGTTTTCGTAGAGCGTATGGGAACTCAATCATTATGCGAACAGCTGCTACTTCGTCTTGTTTTCTTACCTACAGAGCTCCAACCTCGATCCATCCCCGACTGTGAACCTTGTCGATTTCGGCGCTATTGTTACATCTTTTCGCCTCCTCCAAGTGTGTGAGCTCGCGGTACCGAGTGCGCACAAAAAGTGTCAATACAATACTGACCGTTCTTCCTCATCTCTCTTGTAGTCTCTTAGTAGGAGAAAGACAGCGGGGAAGAGGCAGGGAGTACAGCTTCGCGGACAAATGACAGGAGAGTCTATAATACGAGGATACCACGTCGTCTTTCAGGTATTTTGTCTGCACTTTACTCACTCAGTTCTTTACCTACCACCGGTGGCATCAAGCGGTTATGTCACAGGGATATGTTTTACAGGAACAAGTAATCTCTGAACGAGACTTTAATTGTAGCATGATCATACAGACCGTGGTAGCGAAGAAAGAGGTTCGCGCAAGAAAGTGGAGGAGAGAAGAGTTATGAAACTTGGGGCGCCACTAATCGCTTTTGTCACGCAGTGGTTTTTGCTACGTAAGCTCGGCTTGCAGTTTATCTCCCCAAGAACTAGATTTATAACCATGTGTTAGAGTGTTGCGAAAAGATAACTCCACTGCTCCCATTGTCGGTGCCTAAATGAAACGTTAGTTTAACATAGGTAACGAATCATTTTAAGGGGTGAATTAATACATCTACTTTGGGAGGTATAAGCAGGCAACTTGTGGGCCGAGCCAATGATATCGTGATTGAAACCAGGAAGAAATGCACATGTAATGAGATGGCAATGTATTGGAGAGGATCCAAAGTTCGTGCTGAGCATAACAGGGGCGTCGAGTGCCAGGTGGGCGTATGAGATTAGGAAGCTTGTAGAGATAAGGTAGGCGCAGCCGGTACGAGGCAGGGTTAATTGGATGTTATGGCCGTGGACTTTATCCTACGGTGAATATACTCACGGTGAAGATAATGACAACTATTTGTTGCTTTCACTAACTCGAACTACAGGGTACGGTTGTTGCCGGCTAAAGGCTCCCGAAGGGCAAAATATGTTAGAGAAAAATAAAAGTTATTAGTCGAAATAAAACACTGTTATTGGTCGAAAACTCCTAGGCTAACAGACTGTCTCGCCACATGCGGAATTGGGACCTACTTGGAGGGGAAAGAGCGTTGTTTGTAGTGTCGGGGTAAATTAAAGTAGCAAAGATTCTTAGATGTCATTGCATGTAATTTTGCCTGTAGTCTATCCAGGCAGAAGGGGGATTAGGTACATCTACATGAACACGAGAAATGTCGAGTCGGGTTTCCTTTGAGAGGGTAACAGCAAGAACACAAAGGAAAATAATAGAATAGTCTTAATGCGTTTTATCCTTAAACCTCGTTCTTCCACTCAAATGGTGTACTCGACCCGAATACTCTCAACTTCTTGTACAAAAAGTTATCACTGCTTTCTCACTGTATGAGCAGTGTATAGGTTCGTCAAAAAAGATGGAGGAGCTACTTCAGAATTGCCTCCCGATACAAAGTGGTTGAGTGTTTATGGAGGCAGCACTGCGTCATTTGAACTCGGGTCCTCTCTGACGTCGTAGCCCCAGTCCGACAGGCCGTTAAACCGCTTAAATTTCCAGGAGCCATGGGCTATTGTTGCCTGCATTCGAAGGCTCCGAGGAAGTGTTTTTATTGGCCACAAACGACCCGGATTGCCGTCCTACCCAGACTGCACAGATAACTCAGCTTTTCAACCCCCTTTTTCTATCGTCCTCAAGAGAGCCATTCCGCAGTGGTTAAGGGTTAAGGCTGGACGATATGATCTGGTGCGTTTTTGTTTGAAATCTGTTCAACATAGTGCTTCATTTTCGAGAAGGAAGAATCGTTTTGAAAAATTTTAAAGCAAGAATGCACGATATCGAGCAATAAGCATTTACTCACGACCCCTGGAGACTGGCCCCCTTGGAGTTGCACAGGTTATTGGAGCCCATAGTTTGTAATTTGAAATTTCCCATTGACATGTTCAACCTTCCCACCTTTCTTTCCTCGCGGCTGACCAGGCAACATTATTTTCTTAACTATCCCCGATGACCTTACGTCGTACTCCTGACATGCAACTTTTAAATGCTTTGTATAAACGCTCCTACTGATGAAAGAAACAATTAATGCTCCCAGTACCTCATACGCGGCATGGTGACAGTTATCCGTTGGATAATTTCATTTCGCTACAACATAGCCGTGAGGATAGAAATTAACCGAGTAAAGCTCGTGGTAGTCTCCCTCATAAGTGCTCCATTTGTTTGCCTCAAGGGGAAGTGGTTGTGAGTGGACATGATTTTTGTTTACTGGCATTGAGTATCAATGTGAGAGGAGCTGCACACATTATGGTGATAGTGCCAAAGTGTTACTGTTGGACAGAAGCCTCTCTCCTAGGGATCTCCCCTTACACTTCTCTCCAATTAAACTCTTTCAGGACGTGCTCCTGAAGGCCACCCCTGCCACCTCACTCCACCTGACCATCTGGTACACTTTACCAGGATTCCCTTGTCCTGGTATCCATTCTGCAGCTCCAATAGGCTGCCAACGAAGCAGCCTGTAAAAAGTCACTTCTTCACTTTACAAGATATATCCACTTGCTTCTACAAAGCAACCAACCAGAACGGTCACCCTCCCTTGGTTTTCCCTCTCGGGCGCTTGCATGGCTTGCGGACTCCGGGGATGCGCGAACCCCGGGGGGCTGATTCTAGGCGCGCGTTGAACTCCCGAGAAGATCCAAGAAGAGAACAAAAAATGTGGGATGAGTCCCGCACGTGCGATCGCTAGCGCCACACCGCGGGGGCGTCGCTTCACCTATGCGCGTCGTCGTCGGCCAAAGGGGGAGCCTCCGACTCATCGGCGCGCGCACGCCTTTTCTCCGCGCGCTTCTTCGAGTCGTCTCCGTCGTCCCCGGCACCAGCGCGCGCGCGCGCGAGTAGCGCCTAGCGGCCAGCACACGCGCAACATCCCGCGCGCCGCCGTCGTCAACGCTGGCCCACCGCCGCCGGCAGAAGCAGCAGCAGCTGACCGCCGCCGCCGACGTCGCCGTCTCGCCTCCTCGCGACGCCCTGACACCGCGGCCCGGCGCTCTGCCATCGCGTCGAACACTGCCGACTCGAAGCGCGAAGACGCGCCCGGACGGAGCAGCCAGTGGCGGTGCCCGTGAGGACTGATAAGAAGACCTCTCCCTCCGGTTTAACCGCCGTCGCCGTAGCCGGCGGCTGTGCTGACCGCCATGTTGGCCGGGCGGCTTCGATCGATGCCCGGAGTCGGCGGCCGCCGGTCGTCGGAGCAGCAGAGGCAGCCCGGGCCGGGCCGGTGCGCGAGCCGGGCGTGGTTGTCCCACCGCTGACGCCCTGAAAGAGGATAATGAACGACACCGCGACGTCTCTGTGCCGTGCCGCGGCCAACGGCACGGCCAGCCCGCGGGCGCTGTCCGCGCTGGTCCCTGCCAATTGCAGTGCCCCGGCTACAGTGGCCGAGGAAACTTTCTTCACCAGCCACCCGGAGTTCGTGGTGGAGTTCTCCAAGCTCCTGTACGGGCTCGTCTGCCTCGTCGGCCTGTGCGGCAACTCGCTTGTCATCTACGTGGTGCTGCGCTTCTCCAAGATGCAGACCGTCACCAACATGTACATCTTCAACCTGGCGCTGGCCGACGAGATGTTCCTGGTGGGACTTCCCTTCTTCATCGCCACCATGGTGTTCAAGTACTGGCCGTTCGGCGCCGCCATGTGCAAAGTGTACATGACCACCACGTCCATCAACCAGTTCACCTCGTCGCTCCTTCTGACGGTCATGTCGGCCGACCGGTACGTGGCCGTGTGCCACCCCATCTCGTCGCCGCGCTACCGGACTCCGTTCATCGCCAAGTTCGTCTGCCTGACGGCGTGGACAGTGTCCGCGTTGCTCATGGTGCCCGTGTACATGTATGCCAGCGTGGTGGACGCCGGCTCGGTCAAGTCCTGCACCATCGTGTGGCCCGAGTCGGGTGTGATGAACGGCCAGGCCGCGTTCACCCTCTACTCGTTCACGCTTGGCTTCGCCATCCCGCTGCTGCTCATACTGCTCTTCTACGTGCTCGTGATCCTGCGGCTGAGTCGCGTTGGTCCGCGCTCGCGGCACCGCGCGAAGCACCGCAAGGTCACCTACCTGGTGCTGACTGTCATCACCGTCTACGTCATCTGCTGGCTGCCCTACTGGGCGGGACAGCTGTACATCAGCTGCCTGGGCGCTTCGCAGGCCACCGCTCTCACCGTGACCGTTTTCCTGCTGAGCCAGTTACTGTCGTACGCCAACTCGGCCGTCAATCCCATCCTGTACGCCTTCCTGAGCGACAACTTCAAGAAGTCCTTCGCCAAGGCGTTCACCTGCGCAGCCGTGGCCGCGGCGCATGGTTCAGGCCGCGGCCGTGAACAGCCGCAGGAGGACAGCCTCTTCCCGCGATCGTCGGCTGCTCCGGGCGGTGGTACCCAAGCCGGGGTCAGCAAGGTACGTCCTCCAAACACTGACTCGTTTCGCGTCTACCTTCCTTTGTGGTTGTCACAGTTCGCCTTCCGCGGAACTGCCCCACTACCTTACTCGGTGATGACTCTAAACAATGCTCGTAGTTCCGTACTGCTTTCTGAGGCATCCGCGACTGCACCTTTAAGCACCTTCAAGAGCACACTACGAACCAACGGCTCGATGCTGCTGTTCTTGTGTGAAGATGCATGCCCTTTCTCCAAGTTTTCTGTCTGGCTTCTCGTGTCGAGCATACGCTGCCAAATAGTGTATATACGTAAGTTTAAGAAATTATCAAACGTTATTGGGGAAAAATTCCGTTCTTCGGTAGTTTGCTAACGCACGCAAATGATACTGACCATTGGCACACAAGGTTTTAAACAGGATGACAGTATTTCCTTTGCTTTGCGTTATTACCTCGCTGTACATCAGTAAGCAAAGTGAAGGAGAAATGTCCGCGGGCTTTCCAAGCGGGATCCCAGGATCGCATAGAAATGCGGAACAGAAAACACCATCCAACCGAAGCTCTCGCCTCGCACGAAACTTTTCTCAGAGCTGCTGCGGTTTGGCCGCACACTTCAAAGAGTTAAGCGGCGCAAAAGGTTTCGTGCAGTTTATTCGTAAATTTAAGGAGAACGGGAAGCTTTCTACCCAGTGAGTCCCATTTCGCACAAAAGTTGCACATTTGGAAAACAAATTGATAAGATTCTTCTTTGGATCAGTCGGCGCACTTTCTTTGTTCCTTCCCACGGTCCACCATCAGAACAGCGACCTGGCACCGGCAAAATTGAGTCGCAAATGGAGCATCCCAGCCGCATTAATATAAAACCTTGCATTGAGCAATGACATTCTTGCTTCAGCACATGAGTTCAGTATTGGGCGCATACAATGTTGCTGACACAGTACTCCCCACACTTGTCTAGAGCTCCCGAACAGAGCACTGCAGAATGCTCATGTATCATTTACAAGCGGCTAAAAGCTATATGTTACAATTCACGCACACTTTCGCACGTAAAAATTCATGTACTTGAATGATCTGTAATGTTTCAAAAAGCTGCGCATAAGCTCCGCAAACAGTAACAAATTCCATCGCACCACGTTGGAGCGCCCAATTCTACCACTCTAGAATGGAGTACCCAAAGTTATATTGAGTATAGCTGGATGTCTATACAATCTTATACGCATGTTTGCATAGCAAAAGAAGTTACTTGATCACGTGAATTTACAGCCATCTTCTTATTCAAATCAAGCTTCACTGTATTACAAAATGTTTCGAAAAAGCCCTTGCGTAAATGTGAGAAAACAAGCACTTTCTAAAAGGAAAACCACAACTGATTTAACTGCAGTTAACAGTCCGGACATGCGGTCACATTCTGGTGTGCATGTTACCCCACAGGTTTTCTGAAATTGGTGGGTTCACCTTGTTGCACGTGTTTTTAAGCGGCGACTTTTAATGAAATTAAAATTTTCTTGTACAAACAAATATCTCAGTGTGTTATTCTGTGGCTACAAGAAAAGATGTTTTCACCTGCAATGCAGTTCTGTAAGCCCGTTAGTTTAGATATCAATACATTTAAGTGGAATTAGCGGTTTTGCTTGACACCTCTCAAGCGGGATTTAAAATTACGTTTCAAATTTGATTTAATTGAAGGCAAATGGCCCTTGAGGAATGGCGGAAGCTACTTCATTAACTTTGAGCATGAATATTATGCATACCGTAGAGGCCGTGAACCGCAGCAGTTTCTTCCTTTCATGTTTCTTCTGTAAAACAATGCAAACTGAAAAAGACAGCTGGAATGCTTTTGTTTGGGGTGACTGGAGGATTCCAATGTCACGTAGAAGGTACACGCGTGAAGAAACAGACAATAGATTTGCTTCGTTGTTAAATGTTTTGAGCGAGAGCGCTGACATTTTGTTTGATGCGTTGGCAAATGAATAACCTTTATCGTCGAACGGCTTCCGCCACTGAGTGTTATCAGATCCACGGAGAAATGGTCGATGGACTTTTCTTTCACGGATTATAAATTGCACTCGAGATAGGTAATATGATACGTTGTCTGTCTTGAATTGTTTAAAAAGCGAAAGCTTCACCGATAGTTTACGCTGCGTTTCAGTTTTACGCTTTATAATCCACATCGAAGGAAAAAAATAAAGAATAAGTAATGATCAGAGATGAAACGTATTGGTACGTCATTAGCAGTTGCGTTTGAGATATTCAAGCTATGAGTGGTTTCACGAAGAGTTAATACGGCAGACCGAGTCGAGCAGTTTTACAAAATGCCCGTTCTGCACAAGCGAATGACGTTAGTCGGCTGCTGATTGCTCTGAAGCGCCCACTAATCCCCCACATCGAGGCGCTCTAGAGTTTCGTTCGCTTTTCTCTGGAGCCTGGTTTTGCGCACTTGTTCTGCACATGTGTGCGGGCGAAATAGAGTGGCGCCTACGCGCTACACGGTTCGTATTTCTTTACATCGCGCTTTTGCCTGGGTGGTAAGGAAAGTACATAACGGTCGGCCACAATTGTATCTTGGGCGTTTCAAGCATCTTTTTGTTAATGCTCAGATAAAAGCCAGTGGAAAGAAATTCGAACTGAAGAATGCACATGCGCCTTGATGTTCGCATTTCTTTCAATCACCACCAGCGTACGTATCTAACCAGATGGTAAACTTGTCGTGGTAAAAAAGTGTTCAGGTTTCCCAAAGATACAGCATAGGTTCCCACTATCCAACTTTTCATTTAAGAATTGCTCGTTGGTTCATTCAGGCACTGGATTATTCTGATTTCCTTAATTCAACTGCATTATTTCAGGACAGTTGCATATGCGAGTACGTTATTGTGTCAAGCCCGCTGTAGGAGTGAATCCCGGGTTATCGTCGACCCATAGTCGCTGTTTACAAAACTATCGGCATACAGGGATGTTGTATATTATCGCCATCGCAGTCTACCCCCAGCACACGACCAAACTGTCCAACAGCAAACTTCACAGCTTGACAAAAAAACGCCGTGATGAAAAAGAAAATGCTAGTATTTCCTTGTCTCAACCGATTTTTGCAGAGGCACCTACCTCCCACATTGCAACTAGACGCTGTCAGTCTGGCTTACTACGTTGTACAGCCACATTTCAGTTAGGGCCCCGCCGCGGTGGCGCAGTGGTTATGGCACTCGACCGTTGTATCCAAGGGTCCGAGATCGAATCCTGGCATCGGCGGCTGCTTTTCGATGGAGACGAAAAGCAAGGCGCCCGTGTGATGTGCGATGTCAGTGCACGTTAAAGGACCCCAGGTGGTCGAAATTTCCGGAGTCCTCCAATACAGCATCTCTCATAACCTGAATCGCTTTGGGACGATAAACCCCATATACCAAACCTAAAGAAATGTTTCAGTTGGGCTTAAATCGAAGGGAGCAAATGTACGGGCTAGTTGAGAAATACCGAAATTTTAAAATATAACATGCTAATAATTTTTGGCGCCAAAATGTGCTATCACAGCGTCAGTTAAGCCTCATAGACGTTAATGCGCTCTTATTATGTAAAAATATGTGCTCTAAAGAAAGGTCCGAGATGCTGTTCCTTTACAGAGAAAGGGGGAGGTGATGAAGAGCTTATTGCTAGAATATTTTGCCCAAGTGCGCAGAATTTCGCTGAAAGCTTTTGCAGCGCAAGAAATGAATCAAATGCAGCGGCAGACGGACAAATTCCATAGAGGTTCAGTGAACAAGAATTTTCGATGTGTTTGTGCATTTTTCAGCCAGAATATGTATTCAAGCACTCATGTTGTGAAAACAGAAATGAAAGCATTTACTCAATAACAAAAAAAAAATACTGAAAATTTGCGTTCTGCCGGTGTCTTCATTTCTTCGTGCACTTTGCTTTCATCGGCTCGAAGTTAGACCTTGTTTGAAGCGGTCTGTTCTTTCATCCTTGCATGCTGCAACGGCTTTGAATTTAGTTTGCTCCGAATTCGAGGCTTGAACTTTGTTCCTTCTTCTATTCAGTGTCAAAGTTCGGGGTGTAAAGCTTTCGGGATGGCGCAACGTCAGGCGTTTAGCTGCTTCGTCAGTTTCAGAGTCCATGCATAGGTGCTCTAGATTCGTGTCCCCCAATAAATAGAGCTACGAGTTCAGAGGTGCTGTTCCTGCCTCCTGTATCTCTTTCCCAATTCCCTATTCTTCCCCTGATTTCCCTTGTCGGGTATTTGGTTCACGTGCTATTTGTTACTCGACGAGCCTAACCATCACTGAGTCAACTGCGGTCACAAAGTGTTGTTTCGTTTCTTTTCACTTCCGCGTTACGGTAAGGGAGGATGGGTGATGGTGCGGGAACGTATCTTTATGAGTCAAGAGAGCTGCTTCCTGCTGTCATCCGTTTCCAGCAGAGGGCGCGCGATAGTGATTTCTCTTTCTTGAGTCAGCAAATATTGCAGAGGAAAAAAAAAGCATCACGGTGGCTGTATGCGGGACTCGAAAGCTCGTAAAATGTTTCTGCTTGCCTTGTCAAAGTATTCGCACCGGCCAGCTGTCTCCAGGTCGAGGGAGAAATAGGGAGGAAAGAAAGCAGGAAAGAAAGGAAGAAGGTAGGAAGCAAGCAGGCAAGAAAGAAAGAAAGAAAGAAAGAAAGAAAGAAGGAAAGAAAGAAAGAAAGAAAGAAGGAAAGAAAGAAAGAAAGAGAGAGAGAGAGAGAGAAAGAAAGGAAGAACGGAAGAAAGAAAGAAATAAAAAAATTAGGAAGCAAGCAGACAAGAAAGAAAGAGAAAGGAAGAAAGTGAGAAAGAAAGGATAGGACGGAAGGAAGAGAAAGTAAGAAAGGAAGGAAGGAAGGAAGGAAGGAAGAGAAAGAAAGAAAGGAAGAAGGGAAGGAAGAAAGGAAGGATGGATGGAAGGAAGGAGGGAAGGAAGGAAGAGAAAGAAAGAAAGGAAGAAGGGAAGGATGGATGGAAGGAAGGAAGAAAGGAAGGAAGAGAAAGAAAGAAAGGAAGAAGGGAAGGAAGAAGGGATGGAAGGAAGGAAGGAAGGAAGGAAGGAAGGAAGGAAGGAAGGAAGGAGCTCCTCAAAGCACAATTTTTTACTAAAATGTGATCCTCCTGCTCGGTGCAGTGCTTACGAACGAGTGCAGTTCAGAGCGACGATTCGCCCAGGTTATAAGGCCACTTAAGCAGGCCTTGCAGCGAAGCACGCAGTAATCGCGCTTACGTAAGCTGGGGACGTAGTCGAATTCGCTTTCATATAAACGCCTCCGAGAATCCCTCTCCGTTACAAAACGCGATCGTATTTCCGGGCCCCGTGCGCGCCTTTCGATTTCGTGGATTTCGCGTCCGAGCACCGCGCCTGTTTAGGGGCTCAGAACGTGGAAGGAAGTGGGCTCCGATGTTCTGCCATTAAAGTATGCGAAAGGACGCATTCTGGCTGAGTTGGAAAGTACGTCTTTGCGAAGATCTTTCTGTTGTTACCAGTCCTGACTTAGGGCACAAATGATAATATATTCCATTTTGAGAATGAGGTGCTTCGAGGTAGCGTGGGGCGATTTCTTTTCACCTTGTTTCTTCTTTGCTTTTTTGAGCGATACGATCTCATCCTCTGCAAATTTTCAGTTTATAAGCACGCCCACTTTGCGTAGGCGTTCTTTGATAGGTTCAGTGACGAAATTTTGAGTCAGAATATGGCCATGTGCTGTAGCAAAGATATGAATGCTTTGGGATTTCGGCGCCTCCTATGTTTTGTGAAGCTAGTTACAGCTTAAGTACAGCAACCTTTCTTTCCTTTTTTTTTTTTAATAGTCCTGGTCAGTACATTTTATCTGACTGCCGCTAGTAACGTGACAGTTTAGGCAAACTTGAGAACTTCCGAGCAGTCAGAAGGTCAGATATTATTAAATTGTCTCTATAAGGAGTTGGCCGACCACGTAAGAGTTCTGGCCACTTAATAAGAAAAAAAAAAGGTCTAAATTATTTTCGCGGAATCAATGCGCTAATGTTTAATACTATAGGCAAATACTTCCCAAATGTTAAAGCGTGCTCCCACTTCCTTTCAGATTAATCTCGTAGCTATATAGGAAGGTGCCTATACACAAAACAGGCCAAATCAATCATTCAATCAATCAATCAATCAATCAATCAATCAATCAATCAATCAATCAATCAATCAATCAATCAATCAATCAATCAATCAATCAATCAATCAATTAATCAATCAATCAATCAATCAATGAGTTTATTTTCGTATACAATGTACAGCGAAAAAGGGTGACAGGAGAAAAAGCTGCTTTTATTGCAGCTTGACTGAGCTCCAGTCGCCCAGCAGCATTGACGAACGATGCACTATTTATGTTTATACATAATTTGACTACATTAATTATACATAATACACTTATACATAATACAGAAAAATGACTATGCAAAATACATAAGTAAAAAGGTGTACATGATCAAAGACTCCAATTACTAGAACACACATAGTATATTATACCACAATAAATTATATACGGGGGCAGTAAACGACACTTTATAAACAGTTCAGCAATACCCTTTTGCGATATCAGTCTGAAGCGCATTGTACTGATTTAGTAGTGTTGGTAACTTATGTTGAGTCATCATTTTACCATAATTAGTTCGTGTTGACGGAACTAGCCAAGTTGATGGATTACGAAAACAATAGTTACTGGAAGATTTTGTTAGTTGGGCTAAATCTAAAAATAGGTCTAAGGTATCTTTAATGGCCCGTTCAAAGGTGCAAAGTAATTTATGCGTATATATATCTTTCTCCTTAATGATCCTGTGTGATCCTCACCTGTCCATCCGTGCGGCGTGAGCATAGATTAGCTCAAATGTCGTGACAAGACGTCATTACCAAACGGAGAAGAACACGGTCCACGAGAAATTTCCACCACGAAAAGCGTGATGAACGATTCGCGTATTTTTTTATACTCGCACCTACACGCCAATTACATTCGCGAACATTGTGAATAAAATGAGTCTGAGAGCTCACGTTGGTAGGCTAGAAGATGGCGCGGCGCGAAAGCAGACAAATGTAGAAAAAATATTGCCACACGACGACACACACTCATCGTGATTTTCCGAGCGCAGTAGTCTGACTGTGACCATACAACACGCACCGCTTTGATATCGCTATTTCCGAGAACCTCGTGCATGTACATGTCCGCAATGGGCTAATCACCCCCCCCCCCCCCCCCCCCCAGAAAAAAAAAAGAATAAAAAAAAAACAGTATTATGCCACAATGCCTGTTTTATTCGTCCAAGCGACATGACAGCATTACTGGGTGGGAACACGGTTTTTGCCGGCCTTTATTTTGTCACGTTGTGTGGGCGGATCACCGAAACGACTGTTCTATAGAACATGGTGCCCGAATCAGGTGCCCTGCAACCCCCTCTCTCTCTGTCCTTCACGGCCCTTTGTCTTCTTTTTTTTTTTGTGCAGTTAGTTATTCGATAGTGTCGCCTTCGATCCGGGTTCCCTACACGTATTCCTCATTAGCACAACCAGGCCTGTTCCTATAGGAATAATGTGAGCAGTGAAAATCACATTTAGATACTCCCTGTCGATTGTTATTAGCTGCGCGTGAGCGCATATGCGACCATTTCTCTGGCGCCGTTTCGAACAGCAATGGCGATAGCTGATCCAGACCTCGAGGTTAACCGTCGATTCTAGGACGAGAGTACTGCACATGCGATATTTTTTTTTTTCTCCCGATTCTTTTTTCTAAGCGAACCGCGCCTCTCATATCGGCGGCCTCACGATCAGTTGTGTTGCTTATTTTTTTATTATTGTTTTGCAAGCTTTGTCGGAGTTCACTTGTACCTGGCAGTGAGTCAGTAAGACATGTGCAACGACACCGCGTTTTTTTTCTTTCCGTAAAACTCGATGCACTAGCGGCGACCAGCAGCCGCCACGCATTGCATATCTGGGCGTAGACGCAGTAAAATGTTTTCTTTTTCGGCCTTGAATCTTAATGTATAGCCTAGGTAGAGGTGTGTTGAATGACAACGACCATAATATGAAGTTCCACGAATTAGATTCCAGCTTTCTACTCTGCAGTCCTAGATTCCTGTTCTTTGCCTGCTTGTTTCAAGTAGCCATAGTCAGGCTATTTTGGCGATGACCTTTGCTCATGGGAGGTTTCCAAGGACCTGAAGTCAGTTCTGCGTATTACTGTCGTTATTATTGTTATTGATTTAATAATATTATTATTATTATTATTATTATTATTATTATTATTATTATTATTATTATTATTATTATTATTATTATTATTATTATTATTATTATTATTATTATTATTAT
>JAJIZL010019857.1:122808-137943 GCA_023969395.1 Amblyomma maculatum | reverse complement strand
GGTCGGCATACTCGTGAAATTTAAGATTTCGAAATTTTTAGGATTAAAAATAAGTGCTTTGCTCTGTGGAACACTATACACGTACGCTTGTGGTCGTGTGGCATAGGTAAGCAAAAACGGGCGTGTTGCTGCAAAAATCCAGACTTAAGGGGGGGAAAATAAAAAAGGAAGCCACGGGAGTACAACTCACAACGCAGATCGGCATACTCGTGAAATTTAAGTTTTTGAGCTTTTTAAGGCTAAAAATAATGCCCATAGTTGCTCTGTGGGATACGTATACGCATGTTTGTGGTCGTATGACATAGATAAGTAAAAACGGGCGCGTTGCTGCAGAAAGCGAGATTTAAGGAATAAAAAGGACAGTGGAACCTCTTTTTCTGCTAGCTTGAAAAGCTTATCTGAAATGCGATAGCGCACTTCGTACGTCAATATGCAGCGAATTGACAGGGACCATTACAAAAGAGTTCAAATTGCAGTCTGTTCAATATTTAGAAGAAGTAAGGCATTATGACGGTATTCATAACGTTACGTAACTGAAGGAGTATTCGAGTTTTATAATGTTTAAACTGAACAGTTATACTGAATAACATTAATATTGTGGAAATCCTGTCAATTTCGCTGTAGACTCAGTGAAATGTCAGCCATGTCGGTCAGGATAATTATCTCTTTAAGCAGGCGCAGTCGACGAATTCTTCATCTCCTCATTTGCATTCTCCTAGTGTTCCTAGTGTTTCGTTACACAATATGATGTTACGGATCAGTACAAAAACAAGTACAGCCTTTGCCAAAAGTTTAGAGCCCAGGGGGTCTATTTATGAGTCATACTATGCGGCTGGCAATGCTTTCTCAGGTTTGCAAACTTGCTGAAGGCAAGAAGGTTCTTCGTTCTACGCTCTCTAATAGCTAGGACTTGCACGATTATTAAAGAAGTCATAATAATATAATTTTAAAATTTTCTGTACATGTGTGGTGAAATAAACCGAAACTAAAACTGATGTACGGCCTAAAAGCAAACGCTCTTGTCACTAAACTTTTCACAAAGGCTGTACGTCAGTTCTATGGCTTTCAAGCATGCCCACTCATATATTGACCCCTAAACAATCTATAATTTAAATTGTTTTCTTATGCCGTGTCAGTTTACCTTTCGACAGCCGATCGGTCGCTGTACGTCACGCAAGCAGTGTAAAAATGGCGATATGGTTCCAGTTTTCTACAATGCTACAGCTTTTCTGTCCAAAAAAGGTGGAATGTTTGAGACTGAAAAAAAAAAAAAAAATTATAGAACAGCAATTGTATCGCTTTTTTCTTTTATGCCCAACGTGGCGAATATCGAGGGTAAACTTGAATAGGTAGGAGCATCCACTGCACTGCACATAAAAAAAGATGAGATTGGTTGGAAGACGAGAAGTCAGAAAGATAAAAAGAAAGAGTGAGAATTCTACATCCCCAGTGATCCCTGAGGCAAGCGGCAGCCATAGAAACGTTAAAAAAAAAAAGAACATCCTTGAAATCACGATTGTGGCTCGGCTGTCGAAAAAGAAATCGAAACAACAAATGCGAACAAATTCAATGCTAGATTATTTATTCAGGGCTCGTCGGCGAACACCACGCAATCATTTACGTGCGCTGTTGCCTTACGCATTATTCTCAATACCTGCTCTAAGTCGGCATATACTCTTTCCACTTTCGGGACGTTACTGACTATTGGCCCTTTTTATGGCGGTAGTGTTTGACTTTTAATTTGACGAGAAACCTACAGCATCGGCAGGAAGATAATTCCCTTTGGTTGTACGGGTGTGGGGGACCATACCTCAAACTGTCAGTGAGGCTACACGTCGTGACGTCATGAGTCACGTGTTTGTGTTACGACGACGTCACGCCAAAGTACATCCGCCAGCCATCCGCCTGGCGGGAGAAGCCGCGAAGAGCCAATACCTCTTTGCCTGCTTCTGTTCGCGGAGGTCTCTGCTCCCGTCCCTTAGGCCTGCGTGCCGGGGGCGGGAATTGGGGGCCTCCTTATCTGGTGGAAAAATAAAGTTGTTATCATCATCATCATCAGCATCATCATCCTGATCTTTAGAAAAAGAAGTTAGATTATTTGCGCTCAAGCAAATTGGCTTATTGGGGTAAGGCAGGGATCGAAGCAACGTCCACTGTGTGGTGAAGAGGACCTTCTACATGTAGCGCTATGCATCATGTACTATGCACGTGCGCGCTGCTGCAGTGTCAGAAGAAGACAATGGGGTTACCACTAAGTACATTCGGTAAAAAGAATTTCATAACTGTATCGCGTTTTTTTTTTTGTCATATGGATCAACTAGTGCGCTCTCAAAAGCCTTTTGTCTGCTATCCAGGATCTTGAACATTACGTGAGTTTTCTCTGTGCCACAAGCGTGGCCGGCGCGTTGAATTGGTCTCACAGCTGCGCTGTGGACTCTCCCTGAGTTACTTAGCTTGCCGTGTGTGAAGGCACAAAATGTTTGGCTGCTGACGCGACTGACGTCTCGGTAAAGCCGTGAAAGCCTTCCCAATGCGCTTCTTCTCTGAAAAAACAAACAAACAAACAACCTAACAAAAACCGAAGCGAAGCCAGAGCTACACACTGCCTGTGGACGGAGACTGACTCAGAGCGCAAGCCTTGATGCGTCTCCTTCAAGCTCCCTTTAACGGCCTTCTGAATGTGGCGATTCTAAATGAGCTGCGGCGGTTTGCAAAAGAAAGAACAAACTGAACTTCGCCGCTGAAGAAGAGCAGTTTGGCCTCTCCGCAAAGCGATATATCCACTCGGGGCAGATCACACACACCCGGTATAGCCGTGGGAGCTGAGCCAAGCCAAACAGACGCCTACGCGCACTGACGGGCCCGGCCACCCGCACGTTCGCGATTTCGCCGGGCTGAGCGTGCTCGATGATGTGCTTAAGGCTCTGCATTCCTATTGGCGGCTGAATGTGCATGTCTTCGGGTAGGGTTGAACGCTCTAACGCACTTTCAATATTCATCAACATGATCGTCGTCGTGGCAATATTATTCAGCTCATGTCTGTTCGATTTTACAGCAGAAAGGACCTCTGGTCTCTCTTTGATGTAGCGCATGGAATGTCACGCGCTCCCAGATTACCTGGAGAAGTGGGTAGCACAGGCGCCTCCGTATTTCAAGTACATTCTCGTTAATATTTTCTATCGTTTTATTTCTAATCTCACGGGAGCCTTTTTGTAAACTAAATAGAGATTTGGAAAATTACATCCTTGCTGTTATTTTGTTTTTTTCAGTCTTCGTGGATAAATAGCCTTAGTCGAAGACAAAATAGCTCCAAATTAAGACCACACTAGTAACACTACGCGTGTGCTCCAGGTTTTTGTGAGGCTCAACCTCATTACTCTGAGGAGGCCAATAAAAATCATGCAATTTGCGAGGACCACGAAAGTAATATTTTTTTTGTGTGTTTTTGCACCCAAGATAAGTAATATTTTTATAGAACCGCTACTTATTCGCGGTTTCGAAAAGATTCCACCGAAATAAAACGTCTGAAGCGAGCGGATTATGTTTTACACGATCCCACCGCGTATTATTCCGTCGATGGTAGAGCGGCAAGACGCCGTGCGATTGCTGAAAAGCACTCCGCGCCTAAGATGTCTCCTCCTACTCTCTACGTTGAGTTAAAAAAGAAAGCGGAAGTCTGGATGTTTGGTAAATCTCACAACAAAAATCGACCAGATATGGCAATAATTCAAAGTTTACAAGAATGCTCAGAGCAGGTAGATTGAGTTCCCGCTACTAAAGAAAACGACTTCAAAATTCGCTTTAGTACACGTTTAAAAAAGCAATCTCAGTAGTATTTGTCACAGCATTCACGCGTTTCGCATGGCCGTTGACGATGATGTTACCTCACAATTTGCAAGCCTTACACCGCTATGTTGTTACAGCACAGAATAACAATTTCAGTTCGTTTTTTTTGACGGCCCCACATGAACACAAAAGCTATGCACTGATCCATTGTGCATGTTCATGCCTTTTCCATTACAGGGTTGAGCAGTGCACATTAATTTTCATTTCCTTCTTCGATATTTTCACCCCTTTCACTTCTTCACCGAAGAAGACGTTAACAGTTCAGAATCAAGAAGTTATGTTTCTCTGGAACCAAACCAACATACGCTGACTGGGAGACGTCGGTTTAGGCAAACTTTTATATTTATGCTTATTAAACCCCCCTTTCTTTTCCTGTTTTATGCCTTAAACTGATGAAGAAAAAAAAAAAGAAAGTAATGTAGCAAATTACTTTTCTTGTGTGCGATCGTCGAAAATTGTGAGCGAATCGAACTTTTTATAGTTCAGTTCAGTTCAGTCGTTCAGTCGTGTCCGACTCTTCGTGACCCTATGGACCATATCACGCCACGCTTTCCGGTCTCTGACTATCTTCCTAACATCACATAACTAAATCTGCAGCGCCTCGAGGATGCCATCTAACCATCGCGTTCGCTGCCTACCACTTTTCCGGTGACCCTCAACCTTTCCCAACATCAAATCTTTCTCCAACGATTCCTCTCTTCTCATCAGATGACCAAAGTATCTGAGCTTTAACTTTCCAGTCCAGGCGCACCGTTAATTCCATGGGCTTGGTAAGACGGAGTGCTACGGTAATAGTATCACCATAAAGTAGGCAAATGAGACGATTAGAGCTTCTATTTCTTACAATGCCTCACTTCTGACTAAAATAAAGTAAATGATGCTATAAACCACGCCAAAGAAGGAACGTTCTTTAAAAGGAAGTTGAAAGCAATTTTTTAAAACTGATCAAATATATGAGGCTCCCTGGTAAAACGTAACAAATTGTTTTGCTCTAGCACATAATATATTGGCGTAATCGCCGCATCGTAACCCATCACTACACTTTTTCGTCTCCTCCTTTCCTTCCTCAGTGTTGAGTAAAGTAACTGGCGAGATGATCAGCTTTCCGGCTGACCAGTCTGCCTTTCCTTGCAATAAACTCATATATCGCCAATAAAAGTCGTGGCGATCTTAAGGCCTCTCCTCGAAGCACCCGAGGCGGGCAGAAAGACTATAGGATGATGTCACTGTTTGTGATGTTTCAGATTTCCACTGTCATCGCTTACATATCACCGCGCCTCGTCAGAAGCCGTCAGGAAACGCTCCGCAATCTTCAGCTCCGTTGCCATTAATTTCTCGACTCCGAGCAAAGGTTTCTCTCTTGATAATGTGCCACCACGGTAGATATTATCACCGGGTTCTCATACCCGTAAATGTGAGAACCGAAAAGCCTGAACCTCGTCATTGTATCTTTTTCAGCGGTTACGTCATCACCATCTCTCGCGCTAGTGCAAACGCAATTGGTGTGCTTTGCAACCTATTTACCGGCAGGTTTCACACATTCAAACCATTTAACGCCGCGGAATTCAAAAATTCTACAGTTGCTTTTCAGGTTTCGTTTTGTTACCTTTCACCTTTTCTGCAACTCCTACAACCCATCCCTTCGACATTTTGCAACGTATGAGGGTAGAATAATAATTTTCTTGCGACTGAATAAGAAACGTTGTGGAATGCATTAATGATCTTAATTTTCGTATGCACAACTGAACTGCTTTTAAACCTTTTTTGTAATCAAATTTTCCTAGTGTATATGTACGCTGGAGTTTATCTTTTATTTCCGTTAATTCTGGGCAGCCAGAAAAAAATATGATAGATTTATTGCACAGAACAGAGATTCGTGAATATGCTGACAAGAAACTTGTGCACTATCTTTGCAGTTGTTTAACTTCTCGAATATGATTTCACGAAGGTGTTAATTATAGCTATGACTCAACTACACTAGCTAGCTTTTAATAAAACACAGTTCGAAAATCAGCGTAAGAAATCGTATGCCTCGGTCAAATTAGGCTGTTTTTCACAAAAAAAAAAAAAAAAAGAAATCATCAAACATTTTAATATCTGCGTCCACCTTTGACCTTGTGTATGTAATTTCTTATGTAGAGTCTTGAAAATCGCGTTCTAAGTTATGGCCGTCTCCATTTATACCGCTACTATTTATTTTCTGCTGTAGCGAACAAACTGATTATCCGCGTTAGAACGGTCGAAGCAGTGACTTCAAGCATAACGTCGTGGAACTGTGTGATGACTCTATTGTGGCCTTTTTGTTTTCTTTCGCGGTGTTTTTTTCTTTTTTAATTTCCTTGCTTTGTACTTGGTTAAGCGCACTGAATGACGTTTACACCGCTGAAAGTCACCTAGACGTGACGAAGTGCCTTTTTAATTACATATTAGTATGTTATATGTCATTAAAAATCACAGAACGGCACTACCTGCAAGTCTAAAATTTTAGATAGGCCTTAATGCATAAAGGCCTACTTTAAACTACTAGCGTGTTTTATACTTATACTATTTCATATTCCATAAAATATCTGCTTCGGCAAGATCTGCATATCTGGAGTTACGGAAGAGTAAGCGGTACATCTTGAATCACATTTTATTGACGTTTGTATATCGCCTTCAGCTTTAGTAAGCAAAGACCGGCCGTTCTCAGATATGCAGTTTGTTATACGTCGGACGGGATGTTATTGTGCAGTGAATCCTCAACTTACTGGCATAATGCGGTGACAGCATGCCTTCATCATTAGAGATCTCTAGATCATTACAGATGGATTCGTCGTTGTTGATAACTTATAGTACAACATAAAGCAATGCAATGAAATACAATACAACTAGACACTATAATTATTCGTTACCATTCGCCCAGGGGCAGCCGTAATGTTAAGTAGAAGAGCTACATTCCCCCCCAGGGAAACTTTGTAGTTGAAAAAAGGTTTTTCCTGCTCAGGGAGTTAAACTCGGAACCGTCGCCTGGTCTTGGCAATCCCTATTTCTACAAAGCTATAACCACGGAGATAGCACGGAGCAGGCCTACAGCGAATTGATAAACTCGGAAGCAGAAGTGGTATGTCTACAACTCCTCAAATATACCACTCGATGGGGAATACATTTGGAGTAATTACCCACTAACATCCTGCCGCGTGGAGTCATATAGCTGCACTCTTGATCTGGTTCTGCATAGGTTCCAGTTATAAGCGGAACATTTACAAAATGTTCCGCTTATAAGTGAAACTTTTTATAAAGTTCCATTTGTAATCGGAACGTATGTGGAACCAGATTAAGAGTGTAGCTTTTCGCACATCTCATACACTCTTAATCTGGTTCCACATATGTGTAAAAAATGTGCCCGTTATTAGTGGAACTTCCACTGAAATAAGTAGAAGTTCCTCTTATAACTGGAATTTTTTAACCCGTATGTGGAAACAGATTAAGACTAGTTGAGAGCTTTCTATTGTAACCGTACAGTTGCGACCAGACAGATTATAATCAGTGATTGCTCGCTTATTTCAGTTCTGCTCCGCTTTGAAGGATATCCCAAATCACATTCGACTTTCACATAACACGACACATTCACATAATGCACGCCTTACGTTTGCAGTGTTTTATAGTCGAAGCAGAAACATTTGGTGTGGCTGACGTCGCCTGCCAGGCGATCCCTGTGTAGGCTTAGTGTTAGGTTGCCCTCTGCGTTATTGCCCTCTGTGACGCAGTTCTACTCACCACCGCATACCACGCGATGTCACGAGGATGATCCGCAGTTTGGCAGTGAGCTATGTCGAAAACTCAATATGCTCAATACGACAAAGTGCGCACCGACAGGGCAAGACCGCGAACATTCCATGAAGACCGACAGTTCCGTTACATAAATGTGGACTTCATTCCGCATTCTTCGCAGAAACTGTGTACGGTGAAGCATACCATGTCGACTCGCAAATCGGGATAAATTTAGCACTCTGTTCGCACCGATATGTTTTTCATTACTCCTGCGCATTTTTTTTTCTGTGTACTGACAGCAAGGGATATCGTTGGGAGAAATATTGCGATCGCTGCTGCTTTAGCCATCCGTTAAACGTGACACATTATGAAGGCTTACCACCAGCGCCATCTGAACACCGGTCAAATTTACTATATCGTTTTAAAACGCACCATACAAGCTACGCGAACCTGCCTACGGCGATAGAAAGTTCGTATGATGTGAAAAATGTATATTGAACTAGCATTATTTTGTGGCACGTTTTTTCTTAGATTTCATAAATATATAGAAGCGTGTCAGAAATAATAGAAGGTATATTGTAGTTTTGTCGTAACGCCAGACGTTTCTGTAGTGTATTTTTTCGCTAGTAATTTTTTGCAGTCTGCAGTTGTGTATGATTTTTTTGTTGTTACTACTCAAAATTATTATTTTACAGGTTCACTGTTAAAAAACGACACAGAAATTGGGTAGTGACCGGAGAATATTCGGTGTAGTTTTTTCAGACTGTCTATGCATTTTCGATTAGCTATGTTAAAGGTCACAAATAATTTTTATGTGCTTTCACCTTTTCGTAGGAGCTGTCCGAATATATAGTACGCATAGATTTCGTTAATTCCACGTCTGTCTCTTGGAAGACGCGCGAAATTCCTTCGAAATTATATATGAGATCTGGATAAAAACACGTGCAGATTTAGGAATGCAATATAGAGAATGTTTTGTGAAAACATCTGTGGAGGTTTAAGCATGGCTGGAACCTAGTGATAGAAAAAAAGCTGTGAGTATTGCAGTGAATTTTTCTGCGGACACCTTGGTGTAATGTGTTGACGTCACAACGTTCGAACGAACCTTCTGTCCTAACAACTCGCTGTTGTCGTTCGCCTCTACCAACAACCGAGTTATCTGTCTTCTTCTTCTTCTTTCCTCCTCCAACTCCTGGCCTAGCTCTCGGTCTATACTACATGACAGTTGCTAGGCAACGACGTGACGCGCCGTGGGCATACGGCACATGGTGCCACACAGATGGCGCAAAAACCTAGCGGTGTGTAGCTTTCGCTACAAAACTGCGGCCGCTTGACTCAAAATATGCGTCGATAACTGTTATAAAACTCATGACTTCGTCTACAAGCCAACTCCGGTCTGCATGACGTAAGGTAATGGGGTCCTGATTCCTAGAAATTCTTAAAAAGCCTAAAAAATCACTTTATTTTAATAAACGCGCGAGAACGCTTCGCTCATAACATAGCCCTCTGCGGTGTGATTCGATAGCTCGCCACTTATTTGCTTCTACCAGTGATGGACATTCGACAAGTGAATTCGACAAATTTGCAGATTTTCTCGGTGCTTCTTCGCCGACACGGCGGTGACAACTGTTGCATCGGTGCAGTAGACCTACAGCTCACACCGCAGCTCTCGCTTAAGCAGATGCGCAGTATTTTTTTTTTTAAAGGATGCACGCATTTCACACAGCGCATACATTATTTCTGTCAGCTCCTTCACGTGTAATTGCATCACGGCGACCTCGTTGCGCAGGAACCTTATCTGGAACGTGATTCGCGCGCGCATTTCGAGTCGAATCTGTTACAGCGACGCAGCCTGGAATTAAGTTTGAAGAGAAGAGATTCGCGACTAGCGGACGACGAGCGGTGCAGCGTTAGCGTTTCGCAAGCCTTCCCCCGTCTCTCCTTTGGGTCCAAGCGCCGACTTTCGCGTCCTAACCTCGCAACTCGCAAATAACCCCGGCGATGAGCACACGTGCTGACAGTTGCGCTCGCGGAAAATTCTTTCGCGGACTTTTCTGCCCTGCAACCTTTCTCCCCCCTCTCGTTGCTACGCTGCTCTTGGTTCGTTCATGCGAGAAGAGAACTTGGCGCGATAGTAAGTGGACGCCAGAGCGAGATAAAACGAATGAAAAAGACGCTGAGCTCGATGGGACCAGACGTACGGTTGCAACCCAATGCGAGCCAAAGCCAAAGCCGACGTCCAAGTTCGTTTCGAAGTCTCCACTGGAGCGCGAAGCTGCTCTCGCATTCTAGAAAACTGCAGCGCGGCTAAGCGGGAAAACGTGTTCATATGTGTTGCCCACTCATGCTCGTCGCCGGCTCGGACGAATTAGCATCGCAGCAGGGCGCTCAGCCGCGCGAGCGTGCAGCAGAAACCGTCTGCCGTCGTCACCCCATCTTCCTTTTAATTTGAATTACGTTCTCTTAGCTTCTTTTCTCTTTCATTTAGTTTCGTACTTGACGTCAGCGCGCGCGCGCTCTCAACGCGCCCTCGTGCGGCCAGAACTGGACGCAGTGCCAACGCTTGCAAGGGGTGGAGAACCTCTCTGAGCTTATTATTTCGCTGGGTTTCATTCGAGGAAAGTCGCAGCGGGGAGAAAGAGAGGCGAGATTTGTTCTTTACTTATGGAAATCAGGATTTATGAATATAACTGAACCCACTCGGACCCCACACCATAATTTCTCCTCATAAAGAACGCCATTTTTCTTTGTCTGTCGGAAAAGCAGACGACACGTGCGGCACACAAGACTGGCATCGTCCGTCGCGTCCGAAGAAGCCGGCTCTTGAGTGCGATAACTCAATTAACGCCATCCTTTCGAACGGAAATTGCCATTCAAGCTTAGCTTTGAATTCAAGTTTTGGACGGCGGTCCGTTCTCGGCTGTCGAGCGAAGTCATATCGACGCGGCACTGGCGGAGACGATGAGTCCCGCACTTCCAAGAGCGCGCCCTTGTGGACGGCGGCGGCAGCGGATTATTTAATTTGCAAAAAGCACCGGATATATTTCCGACCTTTCTTCTAGGACAATGGAAAACGGCGCGGCTCATACCCATCCGCTACAGCCTTGCACTGGCAGCGCACGTGTATTGGATATAACACCCTCTCAAAAGTCATCCTCTAACACGGTGCATTAACCGCCAGTCCGCTTTGATGCCTTTCTTGTTTCCGTTCTCGTCTTCGTTACGTTCTTTTCAACGCACCGGCAGACGCCAGAGCTTGACCTTTCATTTTATAGCAGCGCGGCCCGGGTCGGGGTCCCGCGTGTTTGTTGGGTGAATCTCGCGTTTCTCGCATCCCAAAGAATTCGAGAGGGGCTGCAGCAAACAAAGAGAAGAATAAAGTAAAAGAACGCCGAAGAAAGAAACAAATAACATATAGAAAGGTTTCAGCAGAGCCTATGATACCGAGCGCTTAACGCTCTCCCTCTCCCCATCCTCCCCTTCTTCGCCGCCGGTCCCTGTCGTCTGCTTTCTGGCCGCCCCGGCGCCATATTGGCCGGCGAAGCAGACGGACAGCGAGGCCACGCACGATCTGTCGCCGACCGGACGACAAACACCAGGACTGTTTTTCTTCTTTCAACGAATATCATATTTGCTTCTTTTTTATTAGTTTGCGGGGGCCTGAGGGAGAGAGAGTGCGTGCGTGCGTGTGTTTGCGCGTATGTGTGTGTGCCCGCATGTGTGCGTTTGTGAGAGTGTGTGTGTGTGTGCGCGCGCGCGCGATCCTCTATGTGCGTCTGGAATTCCGCTCACAGCGAGTGTCCTGCATATATACGGCTTTGCTTGCTCGCATTGCGAATGGAAGTGCCGGGGTTCAAGCGTTGGTCCCCAACTCAGGAATAGCAAAGAAAGGACAACAAACAAGCTGAACCAGCTCGTAGGTTGCTCTCTGGTCTTGTCGTTTTCATGCCGTTTGTTTTTTTTTTTTTTTGTTGGTGTTCGTATTCTCACTCGCAAGCTGGCCCACCTCGCGGTCTGTCCACGCTTCACTGCCAGCCGTTCGCAGGCTGCCGCTCGTCGTGAGCTTATGCGCGGACTGTTTGCTAGGCCCCGGAGGGGATTATGTAAATACATATGTAAATCTCTCGGAATGGAGAGGCTTCCAGACGGTTGGTGGCTTGGCTGGGCTTTGGCTTGATCAGAAACGGATCCTGGCTGGGGATCTCAGTGGATTAGGTCGCCTGCAAATCTTCTTGAACGTGTGACGATGTCGTCTGAGCACTTCCTGCCCTTTAGGCTACTTTTTTTTTTTTCATTGACTCTTCTAACTGTACAGCGAGAGGATTGGCTTTGCCAGAAACTTCTAGAGGTCGGTGTTGACAAAAACGTCGAAGATAGGACCTTTCTGTTTTCGGCTGCGATCCAATTCGTTTTGTAGGATCATGGTTCGACTAAAAGGCACATAGCTAGACATGGAAAAGGTCGAAGTTGCTATTAAGCTGAAAGGCTAAATAATATTATTAGCAACGATATTAAAACACGTGAGCTAGAATTCGAGGAAGTGGATTGAATTGGATGAGTGTCTGTAAAGTTTGATTACTAAGGACGAGCATATATCAGGCTCTTAAAATGTCTTAAATTGACAACCTGTCGAATTATGATAGCAAAACAATGTGCAACGTGTTTACATCTATTTTTTTTTTAATGATTAACAAAGGCTGTCTATCCACCGGTTAATATTGTTGTTGATTTCATCGCAGCAACAGCCGCAGGATTGACAGTTCACTGCATTTTACAGGCGAAATAGCAGTCACACAACGTTTATATTTTTCTCGCCAACAAGAAATACCATTGTAAAATAAGAAAAGGCGTTTTTAAAATCTCGAAGACAAAAAAAAAAAAAACAACCAAGAAATTTCGCATGCACATTAGTGACACCTGCGAAAAATTGTTCAGTAAACAAAATCCGATAAAATTTTCAAAATTGTAAAAGTGGTAATTCTGCCTAAAAAGAGATTCGAAACCAGAACGTTTCGGCTGAAAAAAATTACGTCAACATAAAATTGAAGGAAAAAGAAGTGAAACTTTCCAGCTTGTAATATATGCTAATATCGTGTTGCGTTTTCGAAATTTTTCATTTTTATGCTGGACATTCTCGGCAAGTCTAAAATTTAAATTTGTCCCACGTAGGCCTGTACATAAATGACAGTTCCAGGTTGCGCCATCCTCTCACTGAAAGCAGAAAAAAAAAACACACCTTTCTAGCAATTCGAACGGCATGAGAATTCCTTTGGAGTCTTGCAGTGTTTATGGCGAGTGGGCCTTAAATATGGTAATAATACTTTTTTTTTTTGCAACGATTAAAAGAACTATACAAAACATAGGCCTACTCAAGACACATAGGAGCTGTAAGAGGGGGAGGAGCTGCGGCTGGCGAAGCGCGGAAAAACAGCACAAATGGCAAATTGCAAAAACGTACGTTTGATGATTTGCATTTAATAGCTATGCAGAAAGAAAAGAAGCTACTAGGGAGGCTTGAACGATGACACAGAATAACATGCAACGCAATAATGTCCACATGATATAACTATAACAGAAGGAAAGCTTTAATGAAAGAAAAAAAAAAGATCAGTGCCCGATGCTGAGAAAGGAAAAGCCGCCATGGTGTCGCAGCTACTGCGACGTGATTTAGATCAAGTACTCTCCTTGGAAAGAACAGAAAACAAAACGGGCATTTTATAGCACCGCTTTCGAGAATTAGTTTATTTGTTAGGTTACTGTCTTGTTCAAACATACATGAAACCCTTAAATATTTCATTACAACCATGTTGAATGAAATGTTGCATTTTGGTAGGCACAATTTACAATTAAATAACTTCTGCCGTGTAAAACAAATTCCTAATGTATTTCTTTTTCTTGCGCGCACGCACAGTTCAGTCCAGAGCCAGCTTAAGTGGGTGCTAGCAACGAAGCTCTTTGTATGCTGCATTTTTCAGTATCTGGGTCTTTGACTGGTTAACGCTTCAGACATTCTTAGGGCACGAGCGCAAAAAAAAAAAAAAAGGGAGAAAAAAAAAACGAAGATTACTTCTTGCCTTTTAACTCGATACTGTTCATTCCTTATCTTCCAGAAGTATGACGTTAGCACTGACGTGGTGAAAGAAAAAAGACGGTCTTAATTCTGGCAGGTGGTAATTCGCAGATGACCTGGACACTGATTGTGGCGTAACGTCACTGGACCGCACTTCATGACCGAATTGACGACTACCAAGTCGCGTACCTCCTTTGATATGAAAATCCGACCTTCCGGGGCCCTTGGATACCGAGTCGGTCATGCTACCCTATAAGCCCTATACCCTATATGCCCTATACCCTAAATGCCCTAACCCTATATGTCCTACGCCCTGTATGTCCTATATGCTATATGTTCTATACCCTATATGCCCTATATACTTTCGTACGGTTGGGTTAAGCGGGGCTTCATATTAAGGCGAAAGCCTTTACAGGCGCTTGGGTTTGTGCAGAAAGTGCCCGTCCATAGCGGGTGTCACACCGTTCCTGTCGAAGAATAACGTGATTTATAATAAAAGAATGGTTTTACGAAACAGAGGGTGAAACAAAAATATTTCGGTGTGCAAACTTTTGTTGATGTGGATTAATTAGTTATTTAATTAGAGACACAAAAGTAATTTTGACATCGAAATAGCCATGAACGTCGATGTAGTGAGCTGACGTAAACGCAGCCACGGATGTCGGAACAGCGCAAAATACGCCAAAATTGTGCAAAATAAGCGCGAAATCGTTGCAAAGCAATAATGTCAGGCCTCGTCGTTACGAGAAAAAAAGATAAAAAAAAAGCGGAAAATAAGACAAATAGGGCCCTTAAATGCGATGCGGTTATATTATAATGCAAGAAATCAATAGAGGCAGTCTTCATGAGAATTCGAGTCAAACTTTAAAACTTTGCATGGCGCCTATAATTTACAAATAAATTTTTTTAAAAAGCGCTCTTGGCGACCACTCGCAACCGATTGGAGATACACATCACCGCGTGCGAAACCTCCCCGATGGGACGTCATTGGGACGCCCGCTCATTGGACGCTCCTAGCTACGCGGCCGAAAAGTGGCGAGATGGAGCTCCGTCGCGACTGGTTTTCTTCTTTCTTCTGCGCCGGTGCGGGCCGAGTTGAGGGCGGAGAGGAGGAGCATAATTTTCGATTACTTACATGTCTGGTGCTAATGGGCTTTAATATTTTTGTGTTGTAGACAGGATTGATGGGATAGCTATTTTCTAATTTTAGTAAATAGTTTTTCATGGGCCCTTCAAGGGCGGAGCGCAAGTGCCACCGTAATTTCTGGTCGAGTTGCCCAGTACTGCTACTAGATGACATCGTGGCTCATAGATTGCTGCTTTATTTGTAATCAAATAAAGCAAGCGGCAGGCGATGCCCGCATGTACTCCGACATCCGGCATGATTAAAAAACCACGCTGAACCGAGAAATAAGACGATGCAATAAATAAATAAATAAATAAATAAATAAATAAATAAATAAATAAAT
>JAJIZL010019857.1:85220-105537 GCA_023969395.1 Amblyomma maculatum | reverse complement strand
ACATACATACATACATACATACATACATACATACATACATACATACACAGCAGTGGAGACACGCTAAAGAACATGCAACAAATGTTTTCAGGCTTATACACACGCAAACGTAACAATCAATGAGCACACAAAGTAAAATACAAAAGAAAAACATAAAATACATAACAGCAAATAAATGAAAAGCAAGCATGCGCATACACAAATTATGTGTAGCTACGAGAAGACAAAGAACAGGAAGACGAAGAAGAAAAAGATGGCGAAGAAGAAGATGAAGAAGAAGAAGAAGAAGAAGAAGAAGAAGAAGAAGAAGAAGAAGACGATGAAGACAAATAAGAACAAGAACACGAAGAAGAAAAAGAAGGCTAAGAAAAAGACGAAGACGAAGAAGGAGAAGAAGACAAGACGAAGAAGAATTAGTCTAGTCGAAGAGGAAGAAAAACGCTCGGTCACCCGACGCTAATGCTTTCGCTCCACATTTGGTTCAGCAGCGTTGAACCATTCTCATTATTTTGCTTTACACCAAAGACCAGTACAAGAATGTTAGAAGCTCATGTGCTGACCACTGGCGATAAACAAAGGGACGTGTAAGAGAACTTGTATCACATTGTGTACGTTTCCCATCAGATACATTGTTGATGAGGAATACTATTAGGGAAATAGGGAAGTGGTTAATCTCGCATATATATCTCACATGCTAACTTCCAAGACATACCAGAAACGGAACAAGTTGCTATTAAAAGAGTGAAATAATGTTACGCTGACTCCAGTGCAGCGAAAGAGGTGCTTAAGCTAGCACTGAATACATTTCCTCACCAGTATATTTTATTTTACTCCCTTTATTTATTCAAGGAGTACTGCGCGGTATTGAAAATACACGCGCAGTAGCGAATGTGCTTGGGCCTAACTGGAACCGGAGACGACAGGTTCCCTTTGCTCCCACGTCTTCCCAATGTTTCCTATTGGCAGAAGGAACAAAATTGATAAAAATGTACTTTCGCGCTTTGTTTACGTTTCCTTCATTGCAACATGACGGAGTCAGTTGGTTGTACGGGACGTACTGGCCTTTTCTTTGTCTTACCGTCAAGCTCCCCCGACACTTTTTCTTGGAGATACTGCTCGTATTCTATGCTTGCCATGGAGGGGAGAAAAGGCAATTTCTCCGGAACATTCATCTTCGCCCGTCACTGACAGCCATAGGCGCGCACGTTTTACCCTATCGCCCAGATCCCCACGAAGCCGCTCCGGGATCTTCGCAGGACAATGCCCCAAGTACGTGCTGTAGTTTTATTGTTTTCTTTTTCTTGCCGATGTCACTTTCGCTCGTGTAAGTTGTCGAGCTTTGGTTATGCGTTTTACCATTCTCGGTAAAACGCCAGACGCGTCCAAGACCTTTTCTGCTTCTCGTTTTCCCCCTTCTTGTCTCGCGGCCGTAAAGTCCGGCAAAACAAAAAAAGGTACGCTTTGTGTTTGTCAACGGTCGTTGAATGCTTTTTTTTTTTTACATTTTCGTGGTTTTTCTGCGGCTTGCACGTGACAGGACTCTTTTAGGAATCAAGACATGTACGACGTCGTGGTGCCAAGTAGCAGTAAAAGAAAACGCGGCCTTTTTTTTTTTTTTTCGCCTGAGATTCTCAACCTGGGGCTCTGGAAGCAATGTAGAAGAAGCTGTGCCGCTCTTGAAAGAGGCCGTCAAATCGGAGATGTGTGACTAGGATTTCAGCGGAGCGTTTACACTAGTATTGTTACGAGAAAGTCTGCCGATCGAGTCACTTTATTTAGGTTCCCTTCTGCAGTTTTCCTTCAACTACTGTCTCGCTGTGTGGACTCGCTCGTTTTTACTCGTTTTTTCCTTTTCACTGCTGTACGCTTACGTACGTTTTCAATCTATAGCAGTGATAGCAGAATCTGCGTAATTCGCGAGAGGGAGTAGCAATTTTTTTAGGAAAGCTGGATCCGGCTTCTCCATTCACTCACTCTGTATAAAATAAAGGTTCGTTTTTTTTTTTTTTTTTTTTTTTTTTTCCCAAGCTCGAATTCCTGTGAAACTGGAACATCACCCATCTACACACCAACTCGCCTGAGTGCTGTAATAACCTCGAAACGCGACATGCGTATCGGCGATATTGTTAAGCCATGCGATCAATATCCTAAGATGTTGCGTCGTGTACTCCCGCTTGGTGGCGCTTGTTTCCTCCCTGCTTTAAAGGGGCCTCTCATCTACCATTCATACATATACGCAACAACGTCTCCAGGAGCCAGGCCACCATCGGTGACGTGTCCGCTTTACAAGCATTAACCTCCTTTCGCTCTATATAACAACGTTTTATGCGACGTTGAGTCTTCAGCGTAACAAAAATAACAAAAAGAAATGCAAGGTGCAGAACAAGACAAGACAACGGGATACCTATAAAAGAATGGTGATATACATTTGTTCATCACTATATAACGACCGAGTTAAGTTTTACTTTTTGTGCGGAGACGGATCGCTACATGAACTCGCCCGCACCGTCCTTAAAAAAAAAAAAAAAAAAAAAAAAAAAAAAAAAAAAAAGAACTTTGTGCTTTTATCTCTGAAACCATAAGGAAGAGCTACTCGATGAACAGGTTTTCGCCGCTGTATTTTCTGAAGAAAAGGAAAAGGAAACAGTGACAGTATTTTTAACTTAGAATCTCCTTCTGACTAAAACGTTGACTAAGAATAATGTCGCTATATAACAGACGATACAGAACCAACCTCGGCAAAAGGAAGTAGAAGAGCTGCCGAACATAGCAGCTTATCTGAGGCAAGTTAGGACTACGTTAATAAAGCTAATCTTGTACAAATATGATCTTTTCTTGCAAGTTTATGCGATATGTTTTCTGGAACGCTATAGGAGCCAACCTTCTTCCGAGACTTTCTTTGTTCCTTCGAGGGCTGTATATGAGTTTATTATGTATATGCACTCTATAGTGTTTTTTACAGTGCTATTGGTCTGGGAGTAATGTGCGTTTTTGTATGTATATATGTATGCAATGTATTCTCTTTGAGCTGATTTAAAGAGTGAATAACAGAGTAGGAATGATTAAAAGTTCTTTATTACTCCCGTTTTAGAGTGCAAAACTTGGACAGTGCACCATGTCGGTTGTGATGTTGCTGTACCGGCGATATTTCACTTCATACAGGAAGCAGATTGCAATGGAGCTGGTGAATTTTGTGTATTTTCTGCAGCCAGGCCATTAAAAAGACACGGCAATTTTCTCAACAGTAATTTTTTTTTATCCGCCGTCCTCGGAGACGTAAAGGCTTTATGTGACCTGAGTCGTTTTTGAACTCGTACTCTGCGCACAACGTCTGGAGAAATGCAGTACAGTATAAGATGAACCAGAAGGCTCACTTGCATCTCTGCACGCAATAGCTTTCCGATGTCAAGCACACCTCTTCCGTTTCACAGGCGCAGCTGGCTGCTCGCGGAGAACTCGACAGCGGCTGCGTCTCTGTAGGGCTTTTGTTTTCAACCCATAGCAGGCTAAATTTTTTTTTCGCCTTTATTTTCTTTATTGGAGCTAAAAAGCTGTACACGAACCGTTGGTTGGACCCATAGCCTTTACGGCTAGCAGTGGGTCCAAATGAAAAACAAGCACAATGTTACTGCAGACCTTGTACAGAAAAACTTCAAAATTAACACGCACAATCAATTTATTCCGACAGTTCTGTGAAAATTAGATAGTGTTTTAAAGATGCCGAAAAGTTATTTTTTTCCTTAACTTCATTTGGGACTTCATTCCACACATGGGCTCCAGTATATTCTAGGAGTCTCCGGCCGTACATATCATAACAAGGTGGTAAATTAAATAGGTTGTTAGTTGCAGCTCTCGTTTGTTTCATTGGTAATCTAAATAAACTAAGGGGCAGGGGGTTATTAGATTTTATTACAGTATTTACTCTTTCAGCTATCTTCAGTTTATATGCCATTGATAGCGGTAAGGTGCGAAGCTGCTGAAAAAGTGGCCTACTGGGGTATGTACTATTTGAATAAGTTATCATACGAATAGCTCGTTTTTGAAGGCGAGAAACAGGATCTAGGTATGTTTTTTATGTACCACCCCATGTTTCCAGACAATAGGACAACTGACTGTGCACAAAGGCGAAATACACGATGCGTAAAATTGGAAATCCAAAGCAGTCCCTGGCCCTTAGTAAAACATGACAACCATAAGCTAATTTGGAGCAAATGTTAATAATTTGTTCTTTCCAGTGCATATCTGACGTGAACAGGACACCAAGATACTTGTATTGGGGTACCCTCAGCAGATTCGTGTTGTCGATAGTTATAGATATAGGTTCGTAGTTCATGTTCTTTCTGCGCGAGTGAAATACGGTGTACTTTATTTTCTCAGTATTAAGGGTCAGCCGATTACTTTTAAACCACTGCGAAACTTCACTAAGCTCTTCATTAATGATGCATTTAAGTACCTCTAAATTTTCTCCTGTAAAAAGTAATGCGGTGTCATCGGCATATATTACAGCTTTTGAATATTTCAACGTTATGGAAGGTCATTAAAATACAGGGAAAAGAATAACGGCCCAAGCACGGAACCCTGCGGCACACCTAGATTAATGCTTTGCGGTAGTGAGGTTAAATTGTTCACGACAACATATAGTTTCCGTCTTGAAAATTAACTCTTAATTAGATCACAAATTTTCCCTCTGAAACCGTAGGCTTCCAATTTTTGTTGTATTGTGTGATCAACCGTGCTGCCATTCCTGAAAAACGACGGATCCGCGGCTTCGCCTTTCACTCACTCTGCATGGAAGGAAAGTTCTTTCTTTTTCTAGGCTCATGGAAGGAAATCTCGTTCGCTAGAGTTGCGTGCGGGATCTGTGCGCGAGATTCCGCGAGATGCATTCTTTTCTTTTCTAGCGTTCCTGCCATCTGCAATCCCACACTTGAACGCACGCCAAGGTAGAGCTTGCGATCTAAGCAAGCATCCTAATCTCTCCGTTCGGGAGTCTCATGTCTTTCGGCAGATACAGCGGAATACACTCATAACGCCTTCACGGCTATATCTGTACAAATTTAAGATGCATCATGCCCCAACTTCCCTTCCCCTTATGCCAACCTTTACCACTGTCTATTTTCACGCTCGGTTAAATTGCAATCGGGTTTTTTTGCCAGCCCCTCCCGTACTACCTGGGCCTGGGTGGGCTGGCTTGGTGCTAAGGGTGAAGAAGAACAGCGCCTGCTCGTCCAGCAGGCGAAAGAAAAATTTTTATCACACTCGAAGGTGACAAGTCAATTCCAGCGGTACAAAACAAACCCGTCAACACCCATCGATGTATTAGGCGCCTAAGTGTTGCGCTTCAATAAAGTATCCTACTACTACTACTACACGCCAAGGAACGCCACGCGACAGAAGCGACGGTGTACCGTCCAAACACAGTTGTCGGAGAAAGTTTGACAGATACTGCGCCTTTCCTTTCCTGTAAACCAATTATAATTACTTGTAGCACTGCAACGAACCCCGAGAAGAGGCAAACGATCAGAGGCAAATGATAATAAAAGGAAAGGTAGGCTTTCCCTATTCTCCTCAAGACATCTGAGACACCCTCTAATTTTTCTTTTTCTTTTTGTTAGTACGACATATTCGCCCTGAAGGCTTGCTGAAGCTCCTTAATCCTTGTTTTTACCTACAAAAAAATCATGCAGTGAGGGTAAGCTCGCCCTTTGTGCATATTCTGACTCTCCAGATAATAAACTCATCACATTTTCCGACATGCCCTCCAACGTCACTCTCACGTCCAGGCAGTAGTAACGACCATAAGACTCAGGGGGAAAAGACGCTGTCCCGCGCAATATGCGTGAAACAGCCAGGATCAAAGAAGCTATATATAGCCAAGGTGCATCCCCATATAAGCGCTGCCCGCGAGGGGCACAATATGGGGGCTCATCACGGCGCAAGCAAATGCGTGGGACCAAAAGAACAGAGGGGAAACGGGGCAGAAAAAGAAAAAGTAAAGAGGAGGGCGACGAGAATCGGCGTGGGATTGGTCGGCGAAGTGTTCCGGAAGACTTGCGCCGGGCTTCAAATCCCAGAGCTCGCACGTGGCCCATCAAACTTTCAGTGCAGGGCCCACTCTAGGCTTCGCTTTCATCAGTGATGGCGCCCGCCTGCGAGGCTAGCAGACGATGGCCACCTGCGGGTGCTCAGCAGACGACACGGGGCGGCCATGGAGGTCCGTCGTCTGTTATTAGTGGCCGCCTTGTTTGTTCTCCACACGTAGAACGATCAACGAAGGCCATTACTTGCAGTCGAGAAGTCGGGAGTTGCGTTTTTTTTTTCGTGTCTAGGTATCGGAAAAAGGAAGGCAACAGTTTCTTGCTTTGAGCCAAAGATTGGCGCTAGCGAAGCCTTGAAGTTCACTGCGTGCGTAAATGACCACAGACGGCGGCGCCTGTTGCTGCGCGTTACTTTAAGTGTCAGTAATGACAATAAGCTTTACAGAAAATTCGGTCAATTTGTTGGTTTTCTTTTTATGCAGAGTGCATTTTACGGCTAGATTCTTACCTTCTTTTGTCCGCGAGCCCATCGGCTCGCACCGCAAAGAGATAAAATTATAATTTGGCCATACAAATTAGGATACAATTGACAAATGTCGGATTTACTCCAATTTACTAAGGCGGTTCCTGTAACCACAGGAACACGACTGAGAGTGAAGGGTGGTTGTTCCTGGCTCTACGGGGCTGGGACTGGTAGGTCAGCGCTGCTTGCGGAGGGGCCTACCCTGCCACTGAATTTTGGTTTGGTTTAGTTTGCGGGGTTTAACGTCCCAAAGCGACTCAGGCTATGAGAGACGCCGTAGTGGAGGACTCCGGAAATTTCGACCACCTGGGACTCTTTAAAGTGCACTGACATCGCACAGCACGCGGGCGCCTTGCTTTTCGTCTATCAGTTGTAGGCCGTCATTGCACCCGCCACTGCTTTGGGCGCTGATGTGTAGGATGAAAAAATAACGGGAAATCAATTTGAAACCTTGTGCAAGGAGTTATACAAGTTATTCGATGGGGCGCTTTAGAACTGCTCCGAAAACGAAAAGGTCAAGGTCGCATTTTCTTTGATGTCTTATTTGTGACGTGCTGCTCATAAAAAGAAGAGACGTTGCAGAGACGATAGTCAGGAAGAAATAATTAATAGTAAGACAGCCAGCACGGTGCCCTTACGCAAGTAATATTATTATTAGACAACGCGAAGAATGCTTTGTTTCCAACAGTTAGAACACGATTGTTCGTTCATTTTCAACTAAAATTAGCGAATGCCAACACTTCTGAGAATGAACTATCTGGACGTTTAAATAAGTGTGAATCAAATTTTGCGAGAAGGTAAACAAAAATGAAAAATTGGTTTGGTTTGTGGGGTTTAACGTCCCAAAGCGACTCAGGCTATGAGAGACGCCGTAGTGGAGGACTCCGGAAATTTCGATCACCTGGGGTTCTTTAACGCGCACTGACATCGCACAGCACACGGGCGCCTTGCTTTTCGCCGCCAGCGAAAAGCGGCCGCTGAGGCCGGGATTCGATCCCGCGTCCTTGGGAACAGTAGTCGAGAGCCGTAACCACTGAGCCACCCCGGTGGGGCTAATCACACACGCAATTGGGAAACATCGTGACAAATAAACGTAAGTATTATATAGAAAAAACAACAATAAGAGAGCATTAAATCCAGGAAAGCTGTAACTTATAGAATTGTCAAAATAGTGCTTGGAGTGCAGTACTAGTTTAGAAATAAATATTTTTGTTTGTGCGATCAAGGCGACATGCTTCATAACACTCAGAATTGATGCCACGTGTGGAAGCGTTAAGGCAGTCAGATAGTATTTTATTTCAGTGTCTGCGTTACTATCTAAAAAAAAAAAAAAACAATTGCAACGCGCGTCTACCAAGTGGCTCATATATCATCATTGATCGTGAAGCAAAGCGAGGTCGTAAAAAAGATAAAGCCTCGCCGAATCTGGCGAAGAATAACGGCTACTTGCTGCATGCTGCTTCCCCTCGTTGACGGCGTTCTACGCTCTATATACATTTGCGGTGTCTATTCTTCGTAGTCGCGAAACACTTCTCGCAGCGCACACGGACTGCGGGATTAAATAGCCTAGGAGGATGGAGCTCCATGGCGAAATATGGACTGAGGAGGCAGGGCGAAGAATACGAAAGAACAAACACCGGCTCCTTCCATAAAATATGCATCACTGCTCTCTCAGAGAGTCTTCACTGTCACCAGAGAAAAGCTTCCCACTTCTTACGCTCACGCCATGTATTAGTCTCTAGTCCCGTTGGAGAGAGCGCCAAAAACAAACCATGTGTGTCGGCGTAGGTCGCGAAAGGAAACGACAAAAAATAAAATAAAATAAGAATGGTACTTTGCGCAACTCTGTTGCGGGGAAGCTTTTTAATGATGAACGGACGAGACAGAGCTCGGTGGTGTTGTCGAAAGAAGGCCCTCTCACACATGGACAGTGTACTGGGGATCACCAGAGCCATTTGTCGCGATGCGGGGGCAGTCGAAACGACGCACCAGCGAAGGAAATATTAATTTCCGTTTCCTTTTCTGCGTCGGGCAGGGATGTGGAAAAGCAGAGAACATTAAACAGCCACAACCAGAAGCTCACAGGCTATTATCGCAATATGTGCGTAGGGGGTATATGTTTGCACTGAGACGATTGTGTGGCCTGCTTTAGAGGACGAAATTAATTACATCGATGGCAATTAAAGTTCTGATTTGAAAATTTACCGATTTCTTCCTTCGCAAATTCGCAAATTCTTGTTTTCTGTGGTAATTTCGAGCTTTTTACTCTCTGACACCGAGTCTTAGAACCGCCAACAGCGCTGGGTTTCGCGTGCAATGACACTGCTATAGCTAGCCCGCGAAAGCTCCATTCTTGTCTATTTTCCTGTTCTCCTCTCAATAAATCTCTCAATCAGTCAATCAATTTTGAACATCCTGTGGTGACATATTTACACTTCCTTACAGCTCGCGCCTCCTTTCTATTATTCGTGCTTCATTCCTTCCATCTCCACCGCCCCTCCTTCCCTCTCAGGCGTGGTTTAGCTGTCCACTGCTGATGTAGGTAGCCAAGAATTTACTGGACGTTACATCTAGCCACTCCAGACACTTATTTTGGAGCATGCGTGAGCGAAGGAGCTAGTACTTGTATTATGTATAGTGGCCAAGTTGAAAAGAATGTACGCGTCTTTAATTCAATTCTTTCAAGGTGCCGATAGCGCTTCGAAGGAGGAGGAGGAAGATGAGGAAGAGGAAAGGGAGGGAGGTTAGCGCTTTGAAAAGAGATGAGAAAATAACCAAGCGAGACGAAATGAAATGCAGTGCACGAGGCAGCCACCAAAGGCATAGTTTCGCAATTACGGCCATTGTCCGCATTGATCCTCCTCATGTGGAGAAAGAAAGCTTCAAAGCGGGATTCTGCCTTTCAGGCTCGTAATGAAAATTTTGCAAGTGTGATTCACGTACCTTGGTTGTTGCGACTGAAGGTTGCTGCATTTCAGAGCAATGCACGTGTAGTGCTATTGTGGCTTTTGCAGAGGAGCCCTGTGTAGACGATGCAAGCGAGGATTTCTCCATTCACCCCCTTCGCATGTTTCACTGGCTGCGAATGAAAGCAGTGGGCACTAATAATAGCCCCAGTGCAGTGCTTTTTAACTTATCGTCATCAGCATCAAGCAGGAGACACTTATCGTCATCAGCATCAAGCAGGAGACATTCGTTGCAGCAGAGCTTCTTCTCACCGAGCGCCATTTGCTACGACCCTGCTCCTGCCGCGGTAAGCCAATCACAATAAATGGACTGATATTGCTTGGTAAATTGAAATTGAGGAGTTCATTTTATTGGCTAAAATTTGATGAAGGCTTTAAATGATGTAAAACAGCTGATTTTCCCGGTTTTCCTATTTTAATCAACTCGTCGCATTACTCACCTTGCTGAAATTAATTACATCCCCCTCATTGAAGCTCGGCCACCTTTTTCTTGTGGTTGGTTGCAAAGGAAACAGATCCACGCGGTGCTCATGTTCCTTATGCACGTAATCCGCGTAATCTTGGTAATTTATCATACAATGCCACTTTGTGCGCTTTATTATTGGAAAACGTTCCTTTAACCTCCAAATTTCGGCCGTCGGGAATTTGCGCATTTCCCGTATGGCAGGCATTGGAAGCAGATGTGTTCAATATTTGGGCACTCTTGTCGAGGACTCTGATGCAATATTAGGAAGCTTCCTCACATCTATGTTGAGCTCTGGCTGCCATTAACATCGACCATCCGCTTTTCTAAGGCCGTGCACCCCGGGCCCTTATCCCGGGGTTCGACACGCCTCGCACTATTTGCGTTGTCATCAGTCTTGGCGAACGGCGGCAGTAAGAAGCCACCAGACGCCGCCAGACGCTTTCTAACGCTTCACCCTATAAGACGCCTTCAAATTGAGTGCGAGATAATCTGCACTCCGCCGAAGTTGTGACGTCACAAGGCCGCTAGAGGTGACGCAGCACATTAGTAGCGCTGCGAGACTATCATGAAAGCATTGGGTCATTGCAGCACTTCACGTGCGCGGACCACAGGTGACAAGAAGCTCGAAGCCGTGCTAAGACATTTCTCACGAAGTTAAAGCACTCCGATAGAGCCCTCACAAAAGTGAAGTGAAGTCAGGTTTATTTCTTTCCCGTATGAAAGGTGGGAAGGGAGGGGGGGGGGGGGGGGGCAGGAATAAATGTTGTGGACAACAGCTTGACGGGGCCCTGGCCCCCTCGCATACAATAGCATGCATGCGGGAAGGAAACGTGAACGTCAATCGCACGTACAATTCAGAAATGTCAACCACACGTAGAAATACACATAGAATGCGAAAACAAAAATGATACGTATCGATCGCAGAATTGGGAGATGAGTAAAAATATGGCCATATATATGTTACCATAAATATTACAGAAAACCACATGAAGATTACCAATGAACAGCCAAAACATACAATAACGTTTAGACAAAATATTTACGACGCTCAGCTTTGTCATAACCTATGGTGTTCTATGCATGTTTAAAGTATTTGGCAGATTGTAGGACAGCTCTGTAGTTTATAATTAGCACGAAAACATGCTATATCCTATGTATTAGAAGATGTTGTGTTTATGTTTGCAAGACGCGTGTCCAGAGATGCGAGAAAAACTTATAGACGGAAGCCGAGAAAAGTAAATTAACAGTAATTAATTATAACAGAGACAATTATTCGCACTCATGCGTTCCAATAAGTCTCGGCCTTCCGATTATCTAAGAAATCCAACTTCTGCAAAACTATTGACATTTCACAATCCCTGATCATTCGCGTAACCACGGGTATTCAGTCGCCAAGTAATTTTTAAACCTAGACAGCTGGGAGTTGCACATCTAGTCCACGCTTCCAAAACGGGCTTGCACGCGTATTTGTAACGTGGAAAATTCGTTTTTGTGGTTTTCGTTTTTAACGATGATTATGAGGATGATAATGATGTACGTAAATCATTATTGCTCCATATAGTGCGTGCTGCGGAATTAATGAACAATGCCGATTATTTACGCCATCATACAAATGCGTGAAATATCTTTTTTTCGTTTTCTTTTTCTTTCTTTTTTTACGGGTACAGTCCTAAGGCGCAGTATGGCTGGCACTTCTGTCCGCGTTCATTGGCCGCCAAGATGGCCAGTGTTTTTGAAGCGCTAGCTAAGCAGGAATCGAGACTGAGAGCATATTTAGCACTCTGCTGTAGACTTTCAGTATGCATTACAGGAAACTCCAGTGTGCTTGACCACACGCGCAAAGTGTAGAGACCGGAGATGATCTAATATTAATGAGTGGCAAATTTGTGGTCCGTGAGCAGTTTACCGCGACAGAATTTCCAAATATAACATGAATAAAAGCAAACCTAGGCAGCGCAATAAGTCGCATTGCGCGTCTCTGCTCGGCTTGTCTAATGACGTCCCAGTTACAGCGATGCCGACGGGGCTTTCCGGCAGGTTTCCGCATTCTAATCCTCTTTGGGAGCAGCTGAGACGTGAGCAAAACGAAGCGGATTAGGGAAAATCCCCAACCCTCTCCTCAAGAAAACAAGAAAAAGGAAAGATAGAGAGAGACAGTTAACAAAGAAAGGAAAAAAGAAATCGAAAACTTAACAAATTCGGTCGGTTACAGCAAGCTAGAGTGACAATCTCACGCGCTGCAGAGTCCGCAGCTTCTTGCGGAAAAGAACTGCAGCGCCGCCGACGGTGGTGGCAATGGACTTTCTCGGTCATCGTAATTGGGGGCTCTTTTCCCGGCGCTGTGAGGGGGAGGCGAAGGATTTGTAAATGAACATTACTTGTTGCGGCCGAGAACGTAAGGGATTAAGGGAGATGGACATAGGGCAACAGTGCCCTGGTCCGTCGAAGGCTCTCACTTTCACAGCGGAACCCCCGCAAGGCTTCTTTTTCGAGGTCGCGCGTGTTGTAAGAGCTCTTTGACATAGAGAAGAAATATACTATTACGGAAGAGGAGACGATGCTCGCGACTAAAACTTCGCCTTTGTAGAATACATACCGCAAGAAACCCGTGTAACATTTTATTTTGATATTTTGAAGCGACAGCTCTTAAGGGCGTGTCTCCTAGTACTATATATCGTTCGATCAATATCGTGCCTCGCTGATTAGTCAGCAAGCTGTGATATCATGCATCGCGTCAATGCAATGCGCGACGCTGATAGGTCATCATGCAGTGACATCACGCATGACGTCGCTGCAGCGTAAAACACTGGCTGGCCAGCATGCAGTGACATAACGTGTGACGTCATTGCACAGCGCTACGCTGATGGGTCCTGAAAGAGCGGTGTAACGAGTGACATCATAGAGAGGCGTCACGTTCGCTCAGCCAGAGAAAATAAATACAGGATAAACGCTCTCGCCCAATCTCACGTTGCGTAGGCTTGACAATAATGCTTCTCTTTCCTCCCTTTACAGCCCCTCTTCCCTGTGCCAACAATGTCCGTCAGTAGATTCTAACCGTTTCCTGAATAACCTCATGGCCAGGCTATTCTGTGTCTGTCTTGATCTTGTATAAGCCCAGGTGGTCGAAATTTACGGAGTCCTCCACTACGGCGTCTCTCATGGTCTGAGTCCCTTTGGGGAGGTAAACCCTAAAAAACAAACAAACCAAATTAAATGGCAGTGCTGTAGGTGTTTGTCCTACATTAAACCAAATAACTTTTCAAGGCAAAATGTATGTTTGTCCTTAGGGATCAGTAACAGCCTGCCGAAGCCACCAGCCACCGTATAACGGGCCAGAAGGCCAAATACTTCAACGCCTGCCAGTAAAACAATACAACCACACAAATTTTAGTCAATTGTGCCGGTATGAGTAGTTGTTTTCTTTCATATATTCAGGTTTATTGGTTGAGAATCGGCACACATAAAACGTGCACATAATGAGTTATCACACAACAGGCCTCCTGCATCTCAGCTGGCACTTTGATATGGCTGTCGTAAATCTGTTGCAAAGGGGATTTTCTGCTAAAGTTTTAGCAACTAATATACTTCCTTGACCATAAATTAAAAATATTCACAATTTTCCCGCCTCTTAGTCCATACGCCGGTACACGCACCTGATGTGTTTATAAGCGTACACACTTTCTTCAGAAAAAAAAACAAAGAACGCTAACCTCAAGCCTGCGATAGTTTATTTTTTGAATAATGCAGCTGTTAACGTCGGGAAAATTCACCGCCGCCACATTCACTTCCAGAAAGGGAGGATCGATAATAGCGATGGCTGTGCCTATTTCCATGGCGATATTATCTCGAAGCAGCCGTTCTTGATAGGACAGCGAGCCTTTTTTTTGGAAGGGGGGGGGGGGGGGGGGGGCATCCTATTGCCTATGTCGTTGTGCATAATATACATAGCCCGTACCCACCATGGACCGCTAACTCAACTATGTGCAGACAGGTGATGGGCTCTCTTCCGATGCACGTACACCCATTTATCCATACAATTGCACACTACACTCCTCACGCCACTCCAAATGGACCGAACGGAAGTCATCTCTCAGTCAGGACTAAGCGGCAACGCCATCGCATTTAAAGACGCTCTTGGAGCCTTCCCGCGAGAATCCTTCACGGGCACGTGATTGTGATCGGCTTCGCAACCAAGTTGGGGTCTCCCTTGGGGCCGCTTCTTCCTTCTTCTCGTGATTGCTTAAATATTTGTCTTGCGCTCTCGCATCGGCGCTCACAAGCGCCGCCATTTGTGCACGGCTTCCGACGCTCGCGACATAATCCAGCGAGATCGCCCAGCAGTAGGAGTGTATAACCCGCTTTACCATCGACGTCGTTACTAGGCGAGCGTCGGGAAGACGCGTAACCAGGCTGGTCGCCATCATCATCCCGGCATGTACATCGTTGGTGCTTGTTAACGACGTCAGCCCCGATGGAAGGAAGGGAACGGAATGAGGGGCTGAACCGAGAGCAAGGCACGGCGGCCGGCGAACGAGGCCTCGTTCGACGAAGGTGCCTCTGATGATTGCGACGATCGGAGAGGGAAGCAAGGGATGGATCGGATCTTCGGCGAACAAGGACGATAGCGCGAGGGCCGTATAGAGAGCGCGCCAATAAGCGGCACACCGTTCGATGAGCGGCGCGCTCCGAGAGCGATGGTAATCGCTCTTTTCGGCGCAATTGGTTGCTTCGCCCGCCTGCTTGCCTGCCTGTCTTGTATCCCCTTATCATTTTTTCCCAATTGCTCCTTCCTTCTCCACTTCCCTAACTCTTTTGTCTCTTGCCAAGCCTGTTCCCCAATCTCGCGTTTCGTGCATCGGTGCCCACGCGCCCCTGCTTTCTTCCCTATGTCACCAATATCATTCCAGGATGCGCAGACCGACTCTTCACTCGTCTCCCTTACGTAGCGACTTTTCCCTCTTTTTTTCCAACCCTTTCTCCATATGTCTTTTCAATCTCACTGATCTGTTTACAACTGCATGTTTTCAACGTTGGCAGGGTAACTTGCAAAAAAAGAAAAGGAAAAGATGCCAATCTGGAGTGTTCATGTTTACCTTTTTTCTTTTCTTTTTGCGCGGCGTGTATGTTTAGGAAAAATAACAGAAACAGTGCGCGTGACAGTCAAGTCTTCAAACGTAACCCCACCAATCGTATTTCTCTTCTGATTCATCTGTCCGTCTTTATAGTCGTTCCTTTCCTCTTCTTTTTGGGCAAGCTAATGCAAGCAGTAAGAATTTTCTCGTCTGAAGGTCTAAGACAGTATTACAGATTTCTATATTTTCCCCCATTCCTAAGCACGATTTCCCCATTTCCCCCACTACACGTCCCTACTTCTTATCATGATGATAGCTTTGTCCCTAAGCCCCAAACTGCGGTCACTTTTTATCTCCGTGCCCGCTGTCTCTTCCCTAAAGCCGTTCTGCGCTCCTCATTCCACGTCAGCGTATCTTTCTGCAAGCTTCGGCCTAGAGACTTCAGCATCCTCCAAGTATTAGGGAGTAACGGTTTTCGACCCTCGTAACGCTGGGTCTCTTGCGCTTTTCAAATGAATGCAAACTTTCCCTTGGCCTGGGTTCGGCTTTAGCAGTGGGAAAATATTTCGAAAAGGGGTTCTTTGACCGCACTTCGTGTGAACTGAAAACGCTGCCCTTGCCCCACTAAAACTAATTCCCCGCCTGACTTCCCGCCTGGTCTCTCACTAGTTTTTCCATTTCAAAGGGAACCCAGCCAAATATACACCACCTGAGAGACTCGAATCCTCTGACTCTTTTCCTTTGCTTCACTGAGGTGGTGACTGCACGGCATGGCGCCTAGGGAACAAGAGGCAGTCGGATTTGCACGTCCCTTTGCGCCTGGCGTCTCGGGGAAGGAGTTGGAGACCGATCGCTCCTTCGCGCTTCGCGAACAGCGCGCCTTGGGTTTCTCTGTCGGCGCATTCCCCGCGGGAGGCAGCGGCGACGCGTGACGTCACGGTTCATTTCATCCCCGACTCAAGCTGTGCAGCATTTATATTAGGAATTACTTTGATTTTCTTTTCGTGATTTCGAAACCTCTTTTTTTTTTATACTGAAAGCTTCTCTAAACGCGCTTTCTCCAGGGAAACTGTTTCTCTATAAAGCGAAGCCTATTTAACGGGACCCTGAGGAGGAAGTGAAGTGGCCTTGTATCGATAGACAATGACTTTCTGTCGATGAACAGTCTATTTTACTGGAAACGGAACTTTTATGAGCCCGAAAAACTCAGAAGCGAAAGCACCGCCACCAGCGGGTGTTTTCGAAAGTAAATTTCGCTGACGTCAAGGCAGCATATTTTATCTTCCAGCTAGATGCCGTCACTTTTAATCGGCGATCGTGGGGTTGTTTTCAGTGATGACATCATAAGTTTAAATTTTGCACCAGGGCAACATTGTTATTTTGACCTAACTTTCGCTTCTATAAATGCAACCTGCTGCTTCCCAATGAATACCAGCTAGGTTGGAAAGAGATATATAAATCTTGTTTTCCTGCAAATTAAATAGAAATACATATATATGCGGAGTTGTCCTGGCCAGCCTTTAAGGTGGAAGCCTAAACGAGATATAAATTTTGTTTTCCTGCAAATAAAATAGAAATACATATATATGAGGAGTTGTCCTGGCCAGCCTTTTAAGCGGAAGCCTAAACGAGTTTTGAAAATTCTAAAATTTATAGTCACTATAACGTACAAAACTTGTAGGTTAAGCTTGCTAAATGGTTTCGTACTGCAGTTCGAACGTTGTGACGTAATCGACTAATGAAGTCGTAACAGTCTTCCTATACCAGCAAAGCATTGTGAGGAAACTAGACAATGACGTCACTGCCTGGGACATATTTATTTCAACTGTTTTCGCCCGTGACCTTCTGTGCGTAGTGCAATGACATCAAGAAGTTTCTGCGTTCAAAAGGCGCGGTCTCTGTAGGCGATGACATCATCAGTCTCTCCACCCGTCGCTGTGCGCTGCGGAGAAGCCTGAATAACGAAATAGATTTGTTCAGTGACTGCATCATCATTTTAAGCCCTAGCACAAAATGACTTGGCATGATTTACCTCCATTCACATATCCGGCTTTTTAAATTTGTTTAATTTCTAAAACCTTTCAGTTGCTCTTTATGGGCGTATTCGAGATAGGGCGAGGTATATCGGAGTGCAGCCCGTAATACTGTGACTTGCGCTCAAACCCTAATTCTGTTGGTTCAATGAAGTTTATGTAAACAACTTCTACATATATTCAACTGTCTCTACAATTGTATCCGTTTATCGGATTAATTTAATGGAAAATATTTCAGCGCGCTCTACATTGGAGCGGTAATAAAAGAAATTTAACACAGAGATTTAATAAGAACCACGAATTCAAATACCCAAAGTCTGATTTTTGTGGTATTGGGCGCGAACTCTACCACTGGAGAGAACGGCGCTTTTGTTGACATACAGTAGCAAGTAGGATCGCATGAATACTTTTAATACCGCTGGAGCAGTCTCTGGTCTGAATTTGTGAGTTTTAATACTTAATAGTCGCGTTTTCGTGTGTAGTTTCACCTGTTAACGAGTACTAGCATTTTAAACTTTGATCTTGCGCCGTCGCTGTGATTTCTGCGGTTGTTACTGCACTGCATCTCATTCCTACCCTAAAAATAAGCCAAAGGAAGCCTGGCTAATGAAGCCCGAAATCAACTAACAAGCGAGTGGTTATATTTATGTGTACAGGAATCATTTCAGCGAAATTTAGTTATAGAGTTAGCGCTAAACAGTTCGGCGAGTAGCAGCCGAAGGACGGGCACACGCGTTTACATTCTGGCTCGCATCACTTGTGAAGCTAATGAAGTCTGGGTAGTTGAAGATTGATTGCTGGCGAGGTAGAAAAGATGTCGGCTTTTCATGGCGCAGTACCTTCTCAGTGTGCGAAGAGGATGATCCAAAGCCGGGAGGTAATAAATTTCTCATGTAGGCGTCTATTAAACGAGGGTATTACTGTAGCGTATACTAAATGTCTACCATCACGCACAGCAGTATGCATGATGAGTCATATTAAGGTACTGAAATAGTTATTTCAAATGGCCGTGCAACCAAGTAGCCGTGAGCATGAACATTACAGGTCTTGACCTCCTGGGGTAAAAATCAACAAAACTTCTCTGCGCAAAGAGAAAACGAACATCAATCTCATGGCCAAGTTGAAATGATCGCAGTCAGCGCGAAGAATTGGTAGTGGGGAATGCATCTTTGAACCGATGCATTTAGGACTTCTCCGTGTCGTCCAACGATCCTACTACACTACGTTGAGCCGTCGCACGGCGCCTCTCCGCCGCCACTATTTGAGGGTGCTACGTATCTGTCAGGCACCTGACAGATCAACTCCATTCGCAGAGAAACCTTATTACCAAGATCCGATCTCTTAACATCTGACTGGCTTTGTGGTACTTTTGGTTCTTTCCGTGAGATCGACAACAATCCTGGCCGTTGCACGTCGTCCTCGTAGTAGTTAAAACTCGTCGTGTTACACTTCGGCAGGTCGCTCACTCAGTGAAGTACTTTCTTGACGAATGAGTGTGCATGATACCACTAATTAAGCTTAAACAGGCCCAGACCAAAGTGTGCATTAGTACATAACTAAGTGTAATGTTAACGCTCAACTAAGTTACCTAAGAACGCACGTATATTACACAGAAGCAGTCAACACCCGCTATCTTCAGCGGACGGCTGCTGAAAGGTGGCGCCACAGTATATCCTCACGCCTAATACTGCCTACGAGAGACTTTCCGACTGTTCCATCCGGGAAGCTGTCTGTATTTGCAAGTGCTGAATTTGGCACTCTGTTCTGTCTCTTTAATTGCTGCATAAAAAGCAGTTCTACCTCTGAGAATGCATGTTCATGACACCGCACGAAGACATATTGAGAAATGTACGAAAGTTGGGACACTTAAGTGGGAACTTTGCCCACGTACCCCCTTTTTCCCCTAGCTATAGGGCTTAGAAATACCTTGCGTAGTTCGTTTCGCGCTCTTCTTTCAGGTATTTGCGCATGACAGTGGCTTTTTAATCACTCAAATGACCTGATTGAGAAATGTTGAATTCTGTTCCGTTTAAAACTGAATTTGTTTTGTTTGTTTGTTTGTCCTGTATATTTCACCGACTGTTCGTCCTTCCTCTGCGTCATCCATTCCAGCTACATCTGAAGATGAAGCTGCATTATGTCCACACGAAGGAATACACAAGTTTACAGATCATATCGCAATGGCACGCGGAAGTAGGAACGCGTCAATGAAACCCGAGTCAACAGGCACTTCTCTCTGACAGCCCCAGCAGTATACTTCTTAAATTCTTCCGGTCTTCTTTCCTTAGACGTCCATAAGAAGTCGTCGCAGGAATATCTCGCTCTCCGTTAAGTGCGCTCTCTCACGCGAGGCAGCAAATAGGAGACCCGCTTGAGAGAAGCTTAACAGAGTTACTGGGGCTCCGCAAGTATACGTGTGATCAGAAACGCGTCCTGACTGCCGGCGACAGTTAAGCTCTAGGGATGTAATTGGCCCTTTCGAGATGTGTTCCCGGCGGGATCGCGTCTGTCAGAACCAATGCCGTATGAGTGAGCAGTAAAGAAAGCGAGAGAATAATACGAGTGAGATTGGATGTGGCTACAGCGTTCTCTTGGATCCGGCGCAAGACATAGCCGAGCCGAATGTATTTCACGTGCTTCGTCGGAGTAGGCCGCAGCAGTAAAACGAGAGGGAGGGGGGGGGGGGGTGCTTCGAAGATTAAGGGAGAGGGATAAATGGAGCGAGCTCTTTTCACAGATGGCGTCCTTCAACACTTCTTTTCTTTCTACGTTTATCTGTCGTGGCTGATCGCATGCCTCTTCGCTCCGTCAGATATTCCTTGTGGAATGTGCGGCGCTTGGGCCTTCACGCACGAAGAAAGAATACGGCGTATTCTCCTTGGTAGTAAATGCCATTTCCCAGTGCGTAGGTGTATACGAGCGTTGTCGATCAAGGACAAATGGGAATGGAGTCGATATGCAGGGCAGATTTGGTATGAAGGCGCCTCTCAAGTCCACCTCTTCTCATCGAGAAAAATAAAAGCAAATTTGCTGATATACAAAAAAAACTCGGCGTGTGTAACCGACGTTAAAGTGGATCCTCATTGATACCGCTCTGCTTCGGTTCTGCTTCGATTACTAGTCTATATTCTATATTACACTTTTTTTCTTGCTTTAAGCTTTCCTTGAGAAATGTTTGTGTGTGCGCGCGTGTGTGTGTGTGTGTGTGTGTGTGTGTGT
>JAJIZL010019857.1:67916-84820 GCA_023969395.1 Amblyomma maculatum | reverse complement strand
TGTGTGTGTGTGTGTGTGTGTGTGTGTGTGTGTGTGTGTGTGTGTCCATGAAGCCGGATGATGGTGAGCCCATGTTGCATTCTTGGTAACAGGAAGTTGATAGGGTTATAGTCTGATGCTGAGTTTTAGGTCCTGAAGTTTCTGGCCGGATGATCCTTGCACTGTAACACCTCTTATTCCGCCTCCACAGTGATTGTTTTGTGTGAGTGAGCAGACCAAGGGAGAAAAATAGAGAGGGAGAGGAGGAGTGAGTGAGTGAATGAGTGGAGTGGACGTGTTGTATCCCGCACAAGTTTCGGTTTCGCTTCCAAACACCAGTACTATCATCATCAGCATATTTCTCTCTCTCTTCTCTCGAGCTCGCACGCTTACACTCTCTGACGTAAATGAACAGTCTACCTTGAGCTGCGGTCTGCGCCTGTTCGTTCTCTCCGTCCGGATACCGGACACCACAGGATGGAAATTCGAGGAATGAACAGACGGCCTTAAATGCGCTGCCGTGTCTACTCCTGAGCGCCACCCTAATTATTAGTTTTTTGTAATTGTATACCCATTTCTGGGGACTCTGCCATCGCATTTCAAAGGTGAAGTTGTATCAGATGACTACTGGCTTGTCAGCGTCGCCAGTGTGCGGACTCAGCGGGCACGACCGAAGTTTCTTGAAGGCGCCTGAAAGGTACATGCTTCATTCGTGGAAGGCGGAACTCCGAACAGAACGGGAACCTCGCGCTCACGCTCTTTCTACATTCTTGCGTAAGTCGCAGCGAAAGAAAAGTGCTAGGGGCGACGACGGGAATGGCACTGTTTATCTTTTTACGGCTTCGCTCGTTCGCCCGTGCACACGCTTTTCGGAAAAGGAACGCATGTCAACCCATAAGCTCTAAGCGTAAGTCAATATGTACGGCCCGATCCGACGTTTATCCGCTCCAGGAGTTGTCATGTTCTTTCCTACGCCGACAAGGAACAATTTGTGAGAAGTAGCTTAGCGAACGGGCGTCCCAGAAGAAAGTTGCAACACGCTTGCGATGAATCTCCTCTACCGTGTTTCGCTGAAATATCGATCTGTAGCATGTAGCGCTAAGCCTTCCTTTTCTCAACAAGTTCCTAGTACTTGTCGTCCTCTGTACACCGTTCGCTGACAGTGTGCCTTCGGTTACCGGCCGCTATAGATCATTGGCCAAAGCGTTCTGCGCCATGCCGGAAAAAGAGCTAAATGCCAAAAATTCGATGCACTAAGTTTTCAACGTACAATAAAAGACATCGAGCTGTAAAACCGCCCAAGGGTTCATACTTGTAGCGCACTTTTTCAGGTGGCAAATTCACTCCACTGCCCGCTGCGATTGGTCTATTCAGTTTCCAACACCAGCAACAGCTTCATACATTCGAATGTCTCTAGCTCAGGGTTTCGCACAGTTGTCTTTCTCTTTTTTTTTTCTTTTATTTCAGTGCAACATGTTTTACCACGACGCTGTTAAATGCAGCGTTGTTACGTAGGCTTGAGAGCTCGAAGAGAATAACCGATGGCCGCTTAGGGTAACAAACTGGATTCCAAGAGAACGAAAGCGTAGCAGGGGGCGGCATAAAGTTAGGTGGGCGGATGAGGTTAAGAAGCTCGCAGGGGTCAAGTGGATGCAGCTAGCACACGACCGGGTTAATTGGAGGATTATGGGAGAGGCCTTCGCCCTGCAGTGGGCATAGTCAGGCTGATGATGATGATGGTGAAAGAGTATACGCCGCAAAATGTTTCAAAGCACACTGTAGGCAGCATGCCAATAGTATTGCAATGTCTTACATTTCACTAAAACTCGACCTCCTTTTTTTTTCATAAGTACAAGGCGATATTAATTTGTTTTTTTCTTGCATGAGACATTGACAAGCTTGTGAAGCATGTGTTAGAAGCGATGGAAATGGAGTGTTCGAAATTATACCAAAAGCAAAAAAAAAAAAATAAAAAAAAAATGTTACAGCATCACTGTGACAATTCCTTACTAGCTGATTCTTTTGGCTCCCGGAAATTCTATGGATGACCTTTCAATTTCAGGCACGTGTGCTTTCACAAGCGAGCTACAGCGGTGATTGCCCAACCATCTGCTTTTCGTGAGAGTTTATTTTCTGTGTTACCCAAACTTGGTAGTGTAAACCAGCGCCACCCTCGTGCTTAGCGGTGGACGTAATACGTCCTGGATTACCGCGAGTGTCACGTGGAACATGGTCGAAAGGGGAACGCGAGAGCCGTGCGAGAAGCCTCTTGCGCTACTTACGGCATCAGTAATGTCAAAACGGAGGTCCCCTTTAAGCTAAATAAAGTCTAGTGTAGGTAAATGAGGGACTCGCTGTGACGTACAAACAAACCCAGGAAAGCATAGGGGAGTTTTTGTTTTAATTTGTGGGGTTACGGCTATTAATAGTTATGAAAAGTAAGTATAGGAGATCGTTATAAAGTGTCGTCTTTGTTTTCTGAGGCTATATGTGTTTGAAAGTGCGCTTTCCCCAAATTTCGGTTTCAGCATTGGTGGAGTTTTACCCTTTAGAGGTACACAAATTCTGCCTACTGTCCTGAAGTAAAAGCCGAAAAACTCAAAAACTCAAAAACAAACTCTTCTCTCCCGCCTTCCTGATTGGCCTAGGGGCAAAGGTGCCTACGTGATGTTGCCATGACGCCGAAGGAAAGGATACTATAAGTGTTCGCGACACGCAAGAAGCTGTCCTTTTGTAAAGAAGCGCCGCTTATTGCAGTGTTTGGTGTTACAGAAATTGTGCCTTTCCTGAAAATCGTTGGATAACAACGAGTATCGGAAATCCTTGAGAACATCGTAGTTCGAGAGACGGGCCAACTCGTGCGCAAGATCCTCTGATTTGGCAAACGGAAACAATGGCGAGTGAGCCGCATGGAGGGCTCTGTCAGGACGGCTTTTCACTCCGTGCTTCACCTTTAACGGTTGATTTTTGTTTTCTTCGGTGTTTCTTTTCGGGTCGATGTTCTCAAGTATCGAGACAGCGATCCTTTTACTGCGACATGCCGCGCGTCTCAGATTTCAAGCGACGACACCGACCTTTGTTGATGTTTGAGTAGACTTGCCATGAACTCTGTATCAGGCGCCAATGGGGCGAACTTTGTATTTAAAAGCTTGGCACTGATCCACGTGCCGGGTCTCAAAGTAGGTCACGCTTAACTCCAACCTTTCTTCCCCATACATCCGGAATCCACATGACTCTAACCAACTTTATGCATGTAACTCTTAAACTTTAAAGCTTTAAACTCTTTGGATCAAAATCACCCCTCTCCGTAGCGTAAGTAGGGCACCTCACTTGAGTTCAACTACGAGAGGGCATGTCCTAGCCTAGGTCACAGCCACAGAGCTCGACGCAATAAGGGTGTGTGAACTTCGAAAGTGTGAAGAAGAAGCTCGTCTTGAAACGAAGAGCGTTTGTGCTCCAATAGCGTCCTCACGTCGTTTTTCTATTCAAAATGAGATAGTAGTAGCGCAGACAGATATAGACAGAGGGAGGAAGACGAACACATGTCTGTCTGCGCTACTAATATCTCAATGGATCACCAACTAGCCCAACAAAGGACTATTTTAATCTCTTAAATGTTTGCATAACGCAGGGCGAGCATCTTTTTAAACATTTAGCACTGATGCCTACCTGAACTGTGTTGCTAATTTAGTGTTCACAAGAACAAAATGCGCAACTGATTCACGCTTAAAAAGGTGGGAGCGAAGTTTCTGCCCACTGGTGCCCACCATCAATCATCATCGCCTTGCAACGCACTTCTATGTTTTCGCCAGGTGGAGAGATGAGACGGCCGTATCATACCTTTCCGCGAACAATTCACTTCGCCGGACACTCACTCACTCACGCACATACGCACGCACACATAAACGCACGCACATACACACGCACACACCGTTCAGAAACCTCTTGTGTCATAGCTATAGAGCCATGGACACACTGGCGTTATGGGCTCTGTGGACGCGGCGGAGGTCGCCGACAGTCCCGGGAACGTCGTCTGCTCGCCGCACTCCATCTTTCGTCTGCTTACCGGCGGCAGCAGCATCCGCAGCGGCCCCTGGTGTCCGGACGCACTTACCCAATGAGCCAAGTGCGGCCATTCGGGATCGCTACGTCTTAATCAGCGTCAAGTAGCCACACCAGCCTTACCTCCTCCCCTCCTTTCTTGTCAGACCGGCCCGCTCGCCGCCTGCCGCGCAGGAACAACCACGAACAAAATTCAACACAAAAGAAGTGTTGTGATCGCCGGCCATCGTCGCCACTGTTTCAGCGTTCTCTCTTGGCAATGCAAGTGGCTCGGGGAATGCGCAGGTGCAGGAGACAGAGATGGTTGTTTGCAATCAGGGTGAATCGATGTTCTTGTGATCTGTGGGTCTGACCACACTAGGAAAAATGACTGAGAAAAAGAGAAGAGGAAAAGGTTTATAATGTTAGGAGAAGATGGAGATGTTGGTGAAAGGGCTGGCCTGCACATCTAGGCTGCTGAAGGGCGCTGGGAAAAGACGGAGTGCGCCAGTGGGTGCACATGTTGCATTTTAAAACAGAAAATGGAGCATAACTACATTCAAACTGAAAGACATTTGGTAGGTACAGCAGCTCCACCATTTAGAGTGTGACATAATACAGGGTAGCGTTAACGGCTCCCGTTTGTGGGTCCCTTGGGGGATCCTATCACACGCATTCATATTAGCACAGTCGTAAGCTATCATGGCCAGCTTAGCCATGTCACGTGCACATCCAAAAGCATGCTCTGGATATTTCTCTCGCGATGTCAATAATGCCAACGCAGGCTGAACGCTGTAGCGTCAATAATTGGCGGCACAGGCAGTTGCTCTAATTCGGGTTGCTACATCCAATACCGGGTAGTAGATTTGGGCGCCACAAAATCTAAGACTAATTAACGCTGATGCTTTACGTAATGTAATGAGGTTTATGTAACGCCGAGGTTTAGCCATGCTAAACATAGCTAACGTTTTCCGAGACTGGAGTCGAAGACGCTGTCAGGTTCAAGAGGGAACATGTGATGCTGTATCTGCCGACAAAGGTCAAGTGGTGGTACACCATAGGAGGTACTAGGGTTAAGCTGTATGACCACACTGTGACCTCTGGCTCGTTGAAGGTCGAGGGCCTTGCCAGGTTGACCTCGGCTGATATGTGGGGTAGGGAAGTTTTGGGTTCAAAACAGGAACTACGGCTGAAGAAACATGCTTATAGAACTTGTGATAGTTTTAAAATGAAGTGTTACCTCTTCGTCTAGCTGTCCGGTCTTTGTGCCCTTCCCTTGAAGCCACATCTGCGTGCATGTTTTAAATTCGAGCTGTCTCGCAGAAAATGAGCAGCAGCTAACCGAGCTCCAAATTTTGTTGCAGTAATAGCAATTAACTGACAGCGAAGATAATCAATAACCTTTGTGTGTAGCCCACTAGAGTATGCCGCAAGAGGAGAAAGATGGACAGAAACAGGGAAGAGAGGTAGAACATTACGTGCAAAGAGGAAATACCCTTGTTCTCTTGTTCTCTAGCGGTATGGATTTGCATGGAGAATAATGGCGCACATATTAAAGTGCACTATTACTTGGCTTTTGCGCGCCGTGTGTGCAGAAAGTGGCCACAGTGGCTGTGTAGTTTATGTCGAGCATATTATCCACATAAGTAGTATATCTCTGGATAGCTTATGTCAATTATAATTTCACCAGACTAATCGTAGGTCTCAATTAATTATCAATAATTAATAGCGATTAATTTACTTTATTCTACATCATTAAGTCATATATCGTTGGATAGCCGGTGACGAGTTATTAATTATTGATATTAATTATAGTTAATTAGTTCATTTTAATAAAATGGGCCTTTATGCTACAGGTTCAAGTCATATATTGGATAGACTACGTCGATTATAATTGCACGAGAACAATTGGAGGTATTAATTAGTATATTAATGTCAGGTAATTACCAATAAAGGCTGATCGTTATGCTACAGGTTCAAGGCATGTTTCTATTGACAGCTTATTCTGAGTACGAATTAATTGGACTAGCTGCATACCTTAGTTAATAACCGTTAATTAGTCAACAGTGATTAACAAACAAATTTAAGGCCACAACGTTAAGCCATATATCGCTGAGAAGTTCTTGACGAGCGAAATCCATAATCTAGCGCTAAACTACGCAAAACCTATCTAAAGCCGAACGTTAACTGGGTTAACACTCGTAAAACTTTGTTCGAGAAAGCATGCAACCGAAGCTAAACCCTGGCACTTAATGCTTATGCATTCACAGCACAGAAGGAGATGATATTGCCCTGGTATCATGGTACGATTACAATCAACCCGGCTACTTTACTACAGGATAAAACGCACTCGCATCAACACTGAGTCTAGTCTGTTCTATGCAGTCCCAGCTACCTATATTCAGAGATTTCATTTCGTTTATACGGACATCTAGCCTATCTCTGTATACCTATCTCCGCAACTCACTTCTGGCATTCATCTACGTCTTCGTTACCCGAAGTAGGGTTCATCGGTTAACCTCCATCCGTATTAGTTGCCCTGGTCATATCAGTTTCAGTCTTTTGATTTTAGCTGCGATATCAGCAACTCGATTCTTCTAACCCACGTTGCTGAGATCTGCATAATGTTATCCCTACAATCTTACAGATCCGAGAGTGGATCGCATGTGGTGGACATGCAGAAGTGTAAATGTAGAGAACCGTGTAACGGGACATGTGCAAGGACTGCTACAAGGACTGCTACGTTATACTAAACCTTCACTGCGTAAAGCATACCGTTCGGGATGGGCACGTATGTATTACATTATTCCCCCTCTTCTCACCATCTATTAAAGAATCACCTGAGCTATTCAGAATCACTTCGTATGGTTTCTGCACGTACCCACAGGTGTCAGCATGGATTTCTAAACAAATTTTATACATGTCAAATATTGCATGACGTTGCTATCGCTATTCAGATGCCCCTATCTTTAGCTACTCTAGAGCTCTGTGAACTCAATATCTAGAACTGTCTTGACCGCGGTAGGCCGTATCTTTGCTTAGTGCTTCCTGAATCTGAGTTGCCCTTTAACTACTCTTCTGACACTCTTTGGTTTCTTTGAGTTATTATCATGCGTAATTAACCCAGTAATACTAATACACCAGAGCTCGTCTCGTTTCTAAATAGAGAAGAGGACACATTCTGTTATAAACCAGCTCATACCTCGATGGATGTATGTAACATATGTAACGCAGGGTATTTAGCGTGCATTCACTGAATCTCTAGTAACAGACAAAGGCACCTAAGCCAAAAAAACAGCTCTCAAGCTTAGGGCAACAATTCTGGGGCAGTGCAGAGTTTAGTTCGAGATATGTGGAAGAGACATGTTTCCTGGAACGGAGATGATTGGGTGGATGATAATGATGTCGACATTTACGATGCGCTTTCTCTGAGATTAGCGGCCTACCTGATGCGATGTACAATGCCGCGAAAAGAAGAGAAACAAACAACAAAAAAAAAAAAACTCGCGGGTTTTTCTGCCTGCCAAATAAGAACGGTATCCAGATGGCTGCAAGCACCGAGGGGTCAAGCACTGAGTGGCCGTCCTTGGACAAACACATCAGCGGACAAGTAGCGCCGGTGGATGTAGAAGTAGGAACACCTGTTGCGAGAGGAGGAAAGAGGGGGGAGGGGGGGGGGATACAGAACCGATATCACGTATTATCAGTATTGGCAAGCCACTTCCGTTTCGTTACTTTAAAGGCACTCTTTTTTTCGAGGGTATTACATAAACGGTAGCAATTACCTTGATGTCAAGTCTCAAGGCGAGCGCTTATTCATTCTTGGAAGAAATATTAGACGATTTTAATATATGAAAGTTACTCAGGTGTGCATGCCAGCTCGGAAAAAAAGATACATCTTTGCCACCATGTGCAAAATTTATGTTTCACTAATTAATGCAACATTGTATAGTTTGGAATTCCGAAACTTTACTGTGAAATGACAATACATGTCATTCTAGTCAGAAAAAAAAGAACTCGAAAAGCGCAAGTGAAAGGTGAGTGTAAGAAGACTAAATGTCATTTCATTGAGAGGAAATACAGGCGGGGAGAGCTGTCTTCATTGAACCTAAGAAACATCAACTGATCTAGTAAAGGTTTTCTGAGCCCTTCAAGATTAGGTGCTCGCGTTTCATCTCACACTACAGTTGCGCATTGCATTGTTTGATACACCATACTGGACTCACTGCTGCATCCACAGAGGACAACTTCGTCGATACCTCGCAAAGGTGCCTGTCTGAAAGAGCCGTTGTTGTAGAATTAATGCGCCTATGTGAACATCGCTACGTGCCAAGCTTCGCTAACAAAAAATAAAAACAAAGAATCAGCAAGAGGATAACGAAGCCGCACACGGCCGAAACTGCGTGCGTGTATGTTTTTTCGCGCACAATACGCGTCATCAATCACGCCCGCACTCCATCGCTGGTATATAGCACTCTGTGTCGGCTCGTTTCCCTTCGATTAAGCCGTCCTTCGTTGGCGAAGAGCACAGGAGGGTGAAGATGGAAAAGGGCTTAGCTCTTCTGCCACTCTCTCCAGTTGTGCTGCGCGTAAGTTCCAATAGACGGTGCTGGCAACGCACCTGCCTCAATTCATCTCCTTTCTTCCATAGAAGAGACCCCGGGCGCGTTGATGATGATCGCGCCGGCGATCTTCTGGAGCGCTGTGTGCAGTCACGGCGGCTGCTGTTGCGGCCCCTCTATGCCTTGTTATAAACGAGCTGATTGCCAGCGCGTACCGCACTGCAGTGCGATTGACTGCGCTGCCTACAGGCTATTGGCTGCTGGGGGTACCGCATGAGCGCGAATGCAACTGTCTTTCTATCTCAAGGGTTTCAGAAACTCCCCAACGGGTCGCCAATCACCATTTCTCTATAGTGAAACCAAAACTTTCACTACCGCCCCCGTCCATTGAGGGGTAATACTAAGGAATTTTCGACAAATTCTGGAAGCTTCTGAAGTAGCTTTTTTTTTTTTCAGTTATTCGTAAATCTATTACAACAATCAGTATATCTACTCAGCCTTTCCCAAAAAGCTGGTAGTTTTTGCCATTTTATTTCTGAAACACTGCGCATTTATCTCCTATGGCAGTTCTAATATATCTTTCTGAGAGAAGGACAAGCTTCAGAAGCAAACTTTTGAGATTCATTGACTCTTCGAGAGCTTAGGTTTCTACAATAAATGCTGTAGAAAAGTATCCCACCATAATTAACATTTAGCTCCCACTCAGTTGAAAAAAAAAAAAAAAAGATGGCCATTGGTTTTCAATTATTGGTTTTACTGCTCACTGATAGCACTGGAAAAACTATCAAAAGATACTTTTTGGTGCGCATCGAAAACTTCGACCATTTCCAATTATGATCATAATAATGTAACGTCCCGCAGCTGCGTCACGATATAAAACGTCCCTGAAAGCTTGATTTGGACAGAACTGGAAGTGCATTTAATTAATGGAACTCCCAAACTGACATCGTGCAGTCTCGTGCAGAAAAGTCTCTTCTGACATCCAATACGCTTTTATACACACAAGCCAGTGGGAAAAACACTTTCGGTAGACTCGCTGAAACACAGTGGACAGGCTATTATAAGAGAAAACAACAACCATTCACAGGCACGTTGGCTTAGAAGGAAGGTGGCTCAAAATACCGCATAATTCACCTTGTCTACATGTGACTACACGCCTTAGTAATAAACGACTTCTTTAATGTGTACCGAAAAGAATCGTGTAACAAAAATTAATGACTCACTCTGCTCTCTTCCTATGTAAAACTTTTCAGGGCCCCGCCGCGGTGTCTCAGTGGTTAGATTGCTCAACTACTGGGCCGGGAGACTCGTATGAAAATCCGCGGCGGCCTTAGCGGCTGCGTCGGGATAGATGCAAAGCGCAAGGCGCCAATGTGCTGTGCAATCTCAGTGCACATTCAAGGTGGCCAGGTGGTCGAAATTTCCGGAGCCTTCCACTACGGCGTATCACATAGCCTGAGTCGCTTTGGGACGTTAAACCCCACAAACCAAACTAACCGAACCCTTTTAGGGTGCCGTTTGTATTTCTAAGGAAAAATAATACTTTTTTTTTCTTCGTTAAGCAGTATATTCAGAACTCAAGAAATACTATTTGTCGTTTTACAGCCCACAATATCAGCGGTTAACTCTTTAATACTGACGTGCAAGATGTCGCAAAACTTGTCACATTGATTAGAAAAAGTGACTTCGAAACATCAACTAGTAATAGCGATCGCGTGGAACCATCTTGAGTTTCGAAGATTCAGACTGCGCTCGAAACTGATAAATAAAAATTGTGGTATTGAGCGTAATATCCTTTACTACGTTTGGTACGGGGAAACAAATCAAATGTTTTGGCTCACTACATACGATAAGTTTTCTTGACACTAAATAACCACTGATAAGGAGAGTAGACTGTCAGAAAAAAATGTGAGTGCGGTTTCTGCACAATTTCGTACAACGGTTTAAATTTACTCGTATCATGTTAAATTCTTTCCACAACTTGCACCGCTCGCCTGCAATCACCTATGGCGCCTGGCAAGCGCGTCACTGTTTATCTATCCGTTTCATTTCAAGCAAACACGACGCTTATAATCGTGTCACTACGGTACGTGCTATCACTAACGCCGTATCGATCGCAGCGCACTCTACCGGAAGCTGAGAGCGCTACGCGGCAGGCAGTTCATCACACTGCTGACGTCCGGTGCGCGTCGGGTAATTAGCGGATGACGGTGAGAGGGAAAAGGAGGGAGAGGGTGAACGCAGAAAGACGGCGCCAACTTATTAGGTGGATCAGGGTCAAGTCGTGACCAAGTTTGGCAGCAGTGGCTATAGCCTCGGGCTCTTTTCTGTTTTTTGTCGTCTACCCTCTCTTTTGATTTCTTTTACGTGACCGTAAACTTGGCGGTGCTTTAATTGGTGGTTGGTTCGCTTGTTCGCTTACTTTTATTGCGCAAACGTGGTCCGCAGCTTGCGCGCCGAATTTCCGTGTCACCACCTGGCCGGAACGAACCTAGAGGAATAACAGTCTATCGCTTGAGTATAGAAGCCTCGTTCAACGTACTTTACATACAATAACGCATATGTTGCAGCTTAGGTGTACATGTTTTGCATACATGTTTTGAACTCGTAAGAAGAGAAAATAACTATAAATAAAAGGGAAGCTGTACTCGGTAGAATTCAAGGGATCTAAGGGAACCTCTTCCAGAAGCAGGGTGGCAGATGAACCTGTGTAATCCATGACCACTTGCAGTTCCTAAAGGTTGGAACGCATTTAGAATATTGTGCCCCTTGCCCAGGTTTCCTGGATGATTAAGAACCACCATTATCCGCTGATTACCAGCAGCCAATATTTCGTAACTGAAAGGGGATTTATTGAGTCTTGTAATTTAGTGGAAAATACAGAGTTCTGAGAGATTCTGTTCGAATATCGTAATTATAATGGCCAACTCTATGTCATAAGTTCGAAACATTACCTATGAAATCATATAGCGCTAACACTTACTATATTCAGCGGTCATAGAATCATCAAAGGAATGCACCGAAATTCAGATATGCCTGAAGTGATTTTAAGACGCTAAGCATAGTGGCATCTATGCAAACTAGAAGTGTTTCTCCAGAGGTTTTGAGTTTGTTGGGGGGAGGGGTGTGTGTGGAGGGCGCGCTTCGCATGCTGTTTCTGCAATGTTTGCGTTGTTTTTTTTTTTTTTCGCAGATATGTCCTTTAAGCACCAGTCAAGACGACTTCAGGCAAGCTTTCGCGATTGCCATTCAGCCTTGATCAACAAGGCATCATCCGTAAACTACGGAGGTAAATACGAGAAATAAGTCAAGCCAGGAGTCGAAACACAAGGGTTCACGCTTGAGAATGCCGACGCGGTATAGACCTATAGTCGCTGCACCTTCTTAACTTTTTTCGCATCGTGTAATGACTGTTTTATACGCGTTTTCCTTTAACGGCAGGACTTCGCTGTCATAGAAACTCAGCAACAGGAGAATCCTTGTGCAATGCCTCAACGCGTAAACAGAATGAATAATGAATGGAATGAATTATACATGTGAGGAAAGGCGTGCGTATTGAAAAAAAAAAAATCTAAAGGTATCGATTAAAAAATCTCTCTATCCAATTTAAGATGCGGCGGTTTTCAGCGAGGACCCCCGTTATTGCAAAGAAGACGTGTATCTGTTCATGAATAGAGTGAAAAATTCGCATTTTAAGATTCAGGCAGCGCCATAATAGTGCGAGCTGCAGTTTCACAATGAGGTTCAACGGTGAGCGCGCGTTTTGGTTCGCTGTTTTGACAAAGGCGGCGCATGCGCCAACGAATGCATTAATAAACCGCTCAATACCATCAAGGCTTAGAGTTACACAAACGAGGAATGCAGCATAGACCGGTGGTACGCAAACTGAGGCAGCAGCTGGCGGCAACGCCCTCAACTCATCCCCCCTACCGCTTCGCCTGGCGTGGACACGTCCGCAGTTCATTATTTAACCGGGTTTCGTTCTGAGTCACTTCGCCGCGGCATCATTTCCTCGTACCCGCTGTTAACAATGAGCTGTTCGCGGATCAGAGACACAGCTGGTCTCTGTGTCCCGGTCGATAGGATATATCAACACACGCGGCGCCTACCCTTCCCCTCTCTTTCTCTGCAAGTGCCTTGTAAGAGATGCGATTAACGCGGGCTCGATGGTTACGCTGCTGCAAGGGTTGTCGTCGCCGCCCACCACCACAGAGAACCAATGCTGTGAACTAATAATTTTCTGATCGGGGTACTCGCAATAGTGGGTAGTTTGCGAGATTTTGCTTCCTGGGTGTTAATTTGGAAGCATTTCTTGGCTCATGAATGGCGTGGACAGGATCTGTGGACAAAGTGTGTTCGTACGAACTGTCAATAGAGAAAAAACATTGTCACTACTGGGCTTTAAGCCTGCGCCAAATCCCTCGGTCCAGGCGCGAGAGCATTATACTCTCGCCGCACACGACCACGCCTCGTGTAAAACTGCAACACGCTCTCGTGCTGTTCTCCAGACATCGACGTCTCCATTTAGTTCCTTACGCGCCGCTCCTTCATTTAACCTAAGTATATGCGCCATAACGACACGTCATCTGGCCGAGTGCGGCGGATGTGCGCTAGCGTGGTGCCGGAAGAATCCACTAGGTGGCATGACAGAACATACAATGCTTTCACATTACTGCAGCTAAGCAGGCTCAAGTGCACCCCTCAGATTGTTGAGCACTTGCGTACACCGTTGGTACGGACAGGAAGGTGGTAAATTTATACCTGAAAAAAAAAAAAGAACTTTTCAACTTTCCTCGGCCCACGAGGTGTATCAGAATATTAGTGATGGTCGGCATAATGGGGAGGCTTCAGAAATGGCGCAGTCTGCCGTCACTTAAGTGAAGATCGAGAATGCGGCGATTGATAACTAGGCACCCGGTGGCCGGTCCTACCCGCGTCACTAGTTACAGCGTTTGCAATAGCAGCGCTGGTGCTATTGAACTGCTGAACATTGCCTAGTGAGGCCGATTGCACTGGTGTGAGCCGTTACAGTGATAGTGTGTACAGCTTGTTCGGTCGGAAAGGAATCGTTGTTACCGCAACGCAGAATTGAAAAAAAAAAAAAAAGCTTGTCGAAAACGTAAGCTATTCAAAATAAAATAAATTCGTCGTCATTAGAGTTCGAGCCCCGGTCCTCTACATGCCAGGCGAGCCCGCAACGCATAGGCCACAAAATAATGTGCAGTTGATATTGTTGGTGCGACATTCTAAAAGACACAGCGCAATGGGCAAAGCACAAGCGAGTAGACAGGGAAAGCGCCGTCTCTGTCTTTTCGCATGTGCTTTATCATTTTCGCTGTGTCTTTTAGCATAGGCCACAGAGGTATTCTTTCTACCTTTTTTACCTTTAGAGCTAGACGATGCAATATGCACGGCAGCCGCGCGGCGCTAGGCACGTGGCAATATATTGCATTCTTTATTGTTGAATAGTATTGTACTGTATTCCACATAGGGAGGCACCTAGGGAACGCGTTGTGGTGCGCGTCACTTACGAATAACGTGTATTTGGAACTGACGCGTGTGGTTATGTGACCGAAATAACAATTTAAACAGTGAAACTTTTTTACATCGTATTCCAGGGGCAATCGCGAAATGTAATAAACCATCAACGATTCACTGTTGATGTCACTGAAGAGCTCTTGCCTTTGTGAACGTAACGTTCCTACGCACGTCTTGCCACCAACTGTCAAACGGTTCGACAAAATGCATGAGCAGAACTGTCGCCAACGCGTTTCTCATGTGTGTGGATTCTGGCTACAAAGCATGGGACACAGTCTTGTACTTTTCCACACGCACCTGTAGTTCCGTCGCCCATGAGAGGACTGGAAACAGCCCATATTCTTTCACCTGTGTCAAGCGTGCATCGCCCGACCAACACGATTACAAGCTTGACACCATCCTACTTCAACGCATTCCCGCCTGTTACGAAATGTTCCGCTTAACACAGTGGGTGTACCCTCGTGTTGCATGTTGCTGGAGTTTGATTTCCAGTGCAAGAAGAAATAATATTGTTTGAATATTTCTCTATTATTTTTATGACTTATTTATTGGCTCTCTAAGCCCGGACTGGAGCAGTAACTACAGGGCGGATTTGTTTCCGCGCCACAAATGTATACCGAACGAAGCATAGGGGAAGCACACGCACAATAAAAATTAAAAAAAAGATAAATATTGATAAAGGATAAAACTTCGCCTTTAAGGGTATGAAGCAACAGCCCTAACGGCTCCTCTTTTTTCACGTTGCCTTTGTTTTTGTTTTCCAAACTCAGCGACTGATCAGCCTGGTTAATTCCTTTCTCTGTCCTGTTAATTTTTGTTGCCATCAAGAGCATCATAATTTTAGCGGCAGTGCCTTCATTAACGTTTAGCATATGCGATGTGAATAAGATGTCTCAACGATTTTTAATATAACTTACTTTACTTTCCTTTAGCAGGACATAATACAAGCTCGAGTTAGCAGCTTCTTCGTATCGGTACCCCGAATCTGCCGACGCCAGCCTCAGTGGTTTTGCGCTTCGCTGCGTGTGGTTCCTGTGAGGCAGATAATACGAACAGTTACCACCACTTCCACATCCTGCCATCATCACGCTGCCAGCTGACGCGTCCCCCCCCCCCCCCCCTCCCTCTCAATTCCATCGAAGGCTGAGGCCGCAACGGCAAGCCGTTATTATCGACTAGCCGCGGCCACTCGCGTCGATGGCTCGCTATTGAGTGCTCGAGTTGCTCTGGTTCGTTTTGCCAGACATCCCTGCCAGTGCGTCAACAGAATCTGGAGACCCCCACCCCCCCCTCAGACACACACACACACCGTATTCTTTTATACCCCAACCACTACTCCCCTTTCATTCTGTCGAAAATGGGATCTGTATGGAAGTACAGAGATTTCGCCGACAAAGACGGGTAGTCATCCCCGAATGCCTGCAATACTATCCGGCAACAAGGTTCCCGAATGTCGATACGGAATGCGTGGTTTGTGAGGGAATGATTGGGTCGACGATTACTTTTGAAGTCTCGGCACTACCGCAAGCGAGAGAGAAGAGAAAGGCGCCCAGGTTGGCAGCCCATGTTGACATGACACAACGTCGTCACTTCGGCAAATTCGTACCACTTGGTATATATTCTGTTCCTTGTTCACTTCCGCAAGCGACCGCACCTGCTGCCTACTGTGAAGCTCGGGACGCGAGAATCGCTGAGAACAGTCCTTATCGACGACTGACAAAGCGTTCTATTGGGCTTGTTGCTTGGTGGATATTTCGTGCTTTGTCTTGTGCACTTATTTCATTATAGTCATTGTTTTATTGCGCTCTGGAAAACGCTTTCCAACTAGCCAAGCTGGCCCTCCGGACGTTTATTGCTTGGATCCCGCCACGTTAACGCATAACAGCGGGTCAGTTAAGAGAACACTAAAAGCTTGACAGACCGGACAAGTTCGTTTTCATTAAAGGATATCGTGCAAGCCCGAACCAACAGATGCAAAGCAAGAGTAAACGCATGTACAGAACACGACAGATTGTGTTTTCGGTGCTCTTTTTTTGACCGTACATGTTGTTCATGCATAGCACTGCCTACTTTGAAAGGGATGCCTGTTCTCGTACACCTCTTGAGGAAGTGAATGGTGAACCATATTTTGCTAGATTTAGCCCTCCACCAGAGCTTTTCCATCTCTCCAAAGATTCAGCCAACGTTGTAACTCCACGTGAGGCCGCATCCTTGTTGGCGGTTGCGTCATGGCTCCTGCTGACGTCTTTATTTTTGACGCCCACTCTTGTCCCTCGTCGTCAGTCGCCTCACCACTGCCGCCTCGGGTTCCAGCTTTCCGGCCTGCAATTAACTTGATGCGCGGTATCTGCCCCGCTCGCTCTAGGCACCCTCGCAGCCGCATAGTGACACACATCACGACTGTGGCTTCTCCCGTTTCCCGAACCCCGGTGCTGACATTATGCTGGCCTTTATAAGGCGAGACAAAACTGGTTAGAACCGGACGGCATCGAAGAAGCGGTAAAACCGCTTCTTCAAGAGACGGGAACACGATCTGTGTGGCTACTCATGCGAGCTCAGTTAATTGATATGGCAAGGTAGAGACGAGGACGAAGCTGACCGGTCTTCTCGCTCTGGTCTTCCGTGCGACGGCTTTTTCGTTGATTCTCTGCCACGCTTACTGACTGAATCAAAGACTGGTTGAAAGACAGCTGATTGTTGGTTTGCATAGGTCAGCGACTAACTGATTGATTTATTGGGGAGTGAGTGAGTGAGTGAGTGAGTGAGTGAGTGAGTGAGTGAGTG
>JAJIZL010019857.1:29844-57916 GCA_023969395.1 Amblyomma maculatum | reverse complement strand
GGATGGATGGATGGGTGGGTGGGTGGGTGGGTGGGTGGGTGGGTGGGTGGGTGGATGGATGGATGGATGGATGGATGGATGGATGGATGGATGGATGGATGGATGGATGGATGGATGGATGGATGGATGGATGGATGGATGGATGGATGGATGGATAACACTTTATTTAAGCAAAGGAGTTTGGGACTCGCGGAATAATTTACACCCTCTAGGGTGCCGTAGCCTGCATTGAAAGTTGAGCACGCTAACTTGTATTTCGACCCCCATCGAAATGCGACGTCGTGATGGGTGGAAAACCTCCATAACCACTCAGCCACTGGGTATGGCGACAAAAGAATGCGAGTGCAATAATTCCCGGTGGTTCCGACATATTTCATTCCCCGTTTCACGGCGCAGTACGTTTTCGGCACCGACATGGCGGTAGTGGGAATTTCTCTTTTTTATAGCAATTCCCAACCTAGAACCTTTCTTATGTGTGGAAATTTATTCCGTCACAATTTCCTCACCATCAACCCACATATCGCTACAGGGTGAACTGGGGAATATATAAGGAACATTTCATGGAATGCACATCGTATTCCTACGATGGAAATTTTTGCAACGGGAGGCTGTGGGATGTAGATACTCCGGAAGTGTCTTACAAAGTGCCTTAATTTCTTTTCGTAGACTAACTAGGATTTTCCTGGAGGTATCATCAATGTTAAACGTCGTAAAAGCTTGGCATTCTTTTGAATGCCAAAGGAAAAGCGCTTCGTTTTCCTTTTTAGATTTGCAGCTAGTGTCTTCGTGACTTAGCAATTGACTTGTGGTAGATTCTTATAAACTAAAATGGTGAAGAGAACTCATCACCCCTTCACCTTTTCAAAGCGGTCTAGATGTCCCCAGAGTAAAATTGTAAAAGTGCACACACGTACCTTCTTCTCCTTGACGTCACCGAATCAGTCTTCCCAACGTGCTCCTCATGACTTTCCGTAAGACGTGTCCTAATCAAATTCCCCAGAGTATCTACAACAAACTATTTAAAACCCCTCCCAAAGCAGCCTTCCGGCGGCCTCCACGGCTGCTAGTGCTCGTTGCATCGCCTGCTGGGGCATAGCGCAACGACGTCTACTTGAGTTCCAGAATTGAAAAGTAATGTTGAAGTACCCTCTCCTCCAGAGTTTTTAATGAGCCCCTCCTAGGTGCCATTTCGTGCGTTGAGTGGCTTAACGAGTTGAGCGAACGAAGAGCACAGCGGAGGATGAAAGAGAGTGAAAGCGAAGCTCAGCAGAGGATGAAAGTACATCGATCGCTATGCAGCACGAGAAACAAAGCAAAGGAGGACGGTATGACGGGGGTAGGTGAGAATATATTGAGCAAAGTGAAGGACGAAGGTACGCTGCGAAACGCTGCGGTCGAAGATATGCGCGCCACCAATGTAGAGGCCACGTTACACCGTCATTAAACACTGGTCTGGTTCGATTTGTAGGGTTTAACGCCCCAAAGCGCCCCAAAGAGGCACTGTAGTGGAGGGCCCCGGAAATGTCGACCCCCTGTGATTCTTTGACGTGCACTGACATCGCACAGCACACGGGTGCCTTGCTTTTCGCCGTCATCGAAAAGCAGCCGCCGAGGCCGGGATTCAATCCCGCATCCTTGGGAACAGACCATTGCACCTCCACGGCGGGGTCCACTAGACACTGCATATTCCGCATAAGGTCGCCTGTGGCTCAAACACGGTGGCATCTGCGCAGAAATTTAGCATTTCCGACTATCGTAACCGTCGGGTAATTTTTAAGAGAGAGCTTCACTATGTCACGTGTCAGCCAAGGTCAACCTGGCAGACCGCTTGACCTTCAACGAGCCAGAGGTCACAGTGCGGGTATATAGCTTAACTACGGTACCGCATATGGTGTACCGTCAGTTGATTTTCACCTTTGATTGAAGCTAGAACTTCACTACGGCATATATAAGCTAAGGTCAACCTGGCAGGCTGCTTGACCTCCAACGAGTCGGAGGTCACAGTGCGGGTATATGGCTTAAACACGGTACCACATATGGTGTACCACCACTTGACTTTTGACGGCAGATACAGCCTCACGTGCCCCCTCTTGTAGTTGACAGGCGTCATCGGCTCCAGTCCCGGCAGTTGCTGCAAAACCACGTAGACCTGTGCCTAACGATAGCAAAACCAACCAAAACGACCTTTTCTCCCGCCTTTCTAGGTTTAACAGGTTTAAACATCATCCATTTTTTTTTCGCGACAGTCAGAGTCAGGTGTACACTATTAAATTCGCTGGCGACGGCTGCCGTAAAACGCAGCACGTCGTCGATGCCTCCCAATACGTGTGGGGAAAAAGATCGGTATTCACATAGCGACAACTGTTACGGAAATTGAGTTTTTTGCTCGTGTGTAAAACGAACAGTTAGAGAAGAGAACCCATAGAACCGCGGCTGCGCACTTCAAAACATGCTTCATATCTTCACCTTTGCTTCGAAAATATTATTTTATGTACATAACTCGGAAAAGAAGAAACTCCTGCCGATTCCATCTGTGCTATGCAGAGCGAACGGCTGAGCGACGTAGCATTACCTTGATAGCTGTTTCAGTCATCTGAGCACAGCAAATCACTTGACCTTTGCGAGGACCTCATTTGCGCACTCCTTGGCGATCACACTCGAGTCGCACAAAGAAAGAAAAAACGCGCCGAAAACGTGGACTCGTTCTCTACAAGCGCACTTGGTTCTTTCTTGCAGTATATTTGATATAAATGGACTCTGTGAAATGCCATTTCTTGCGATGGCCCTTCGAATTGAGGGTCCATTATACGATGAACAACGGCTCGTGTATGGCTTCATAATGCTCTTTCTCTGCTCACTTCCAACTTTATGCCGCGTCCTGTTCGGTACGTGCTCCAGCGCCTCCAAAACACGTTCACGCCCAGCGCATGCGCCGTTGCATGAAACGGTACGCCTCGTGGCGGTCTTCTTCAAAGTTCCAGTGTCGTAGTAGAACAGTAAGAACATTGAAACATCAGATGTGCGAAATTTATACTGCCCGCGATACATACTTTTAAAGTGCAATTTTAGCCACACTCGCAGAACGCCGAGGTCGTGAAAAATACAAATTACGGTATTACCTTTTTTGCCCGCCTTCCGAAGTGGTAAAATTTACGTTGGAAACCACTTTTTGACGGCCTATTTTTTCACCCGAAGAAAATTCGAGTAATGATATGCCCTTATGGCACCAGGATCACTCACTCTCCCCGGGTAATGAGATGCCCTTATGGCACCAAGATCACTCACACTCCCCGGGTAATGAGATGCCCTTATGGCACCAGGGTCACCCTTAAAAAACACTTTTTGACGGCCTATTTTTTCATCCGAAGCAAATTCGAGTAGCGAGATGCCCATATGGCACCAGGATCACCCGCTCTCCCCAGGTCCCTCCCGAAATCATCTCCACCTAGAGTTGCATATAAATGGCCTGCGAATAAATGTTCTCTATCACTGTCCGCAGACGATGTGTATGCTTTTCCTTCGTCCTTTATTTAGTGGCGGTTTCTTTTCGGTTTATTATCAACATGCAAGAGCTATCCACGCTTCTGATACTCGTTCTCGTTTATCGCCTTGTGTATGTGGCCAATGTAATGCGCTGCTTATGCACCCGGAGTCTGCAGTATCTCTGTCACCAGCATTAAGATGCTTTGCCAAATCTTAGATCATGCGACCGCCAATTTCTGACCTAGCTGGTGTCTTTGGCTTCGAGCAGTCATCGCGACGAGCCTTGCGAAAGTGATGCTACTTTCGTTGGCACCTCGTGCGGTGGCGGGGCATGACAGAGTCTCCCGACAAAGAAAAAAAATGTGTAGGGTCATCATAACCACTGAAAGAACTGGCGATCAGCACGGAAGTTTTGATTTCTCTTTTTGGAGCGAATTGACGTGCTTGGAATGCCGCGCTATCCTAGTGTCTTGAACATCCGCCTCGCATACGCGAGGTGTGGGTTCGATCCCCTACGCCACGCAGTGCTAAGTGGTAATTCAACGGGTACAATCTTTACCCTGGTCTGATGCTAGGCTTAAATGAGGTGAAAATACTGAAGTTGAAATTTACCTCGCTACAAAGGTAGCGGAGGCCAGGTAATAAGCTGTACAAACGGCTTTGAAGAGCCGTGACCTCCTTGCATTTAAACCAGCGCACGAGTATGCGATGAAGGCAATGTGCATATAAATGCAATAATAAAAATAAAAATTAATAAAAGTCACATAGTGGATACAAAAAAAAAATCATAGCGCGCAATTGATTTAACGAGATTCTTGTTATGTCAATATTTTTTATCCGTGAATATCTGGTAAATGCATAAAAAGTACTTTGTGCCATGGAGGTCTTTGGCTGAAGTTTCCCTTGTGCCATAAAGATCCATCACTATCATCATCACCACCAATATCAGACGCATATACACGTGATTATGTGTCACGTAAAAAATAAAAATAATAAAAGTCACATACAGGATACAAAAAAAATCATGGCGTGCAATTGATTTAACGAGATTCTTGTTATGTCAATGTTCTTTATCCGTGAATATCTGGTAAATGCATAAAGATTACTTTGCACCATGGAGGTCTTTGGCTGAAGTTTCCCTTGTGCCATAAAGATTCATCACTATCATCATCACCACAAATATCAGACGCCTATACACGTGACTATATTCCACGTACAAAAACAGCTGTAATGCCCCCTCTCCTCACCCCTCTTTCCTTCGAATCGGGGCCAAACTTTGAAACTCGTATTGATTGTTATGACGTGTCGTGTTCAGGCCACATGTAATTAATTTTCAAATTTCTCTTTGGCTTGTAAAATTAAGATTATTTTTAGCATAGGGTAAACGGGGGCACGCTGAACATTGTTCAGTAATTGGAAGACTGCAGCCAGCACCCCTTAAAGCTCGCTAGAAAAGGATACGATCCATGCGACAGCACATTGAATTGTAATAAGATTTACGTCAGGGCAATAAACTGGACAAAAATAAACACAAACTAAATTGGACGGAGAAGTTAATATCAGCGAGACTTATTGCGTTGTTTAAAATAAATATTCAAACGGCCTGTTAAATACAAAAGTAAATGATGGGCACGATTTTATTGGCAGTGGCGAGCTCAAGGTCGCTGGTAAGCCCACATCTATACTTTGGTTTTCAGTCTTTTAAGCACTACAAATTTGTAGCTTCGTGTATTGCACTACGCACCTGCCCGTCATTGTGTTTCCGTTTACTTTGAAAGCGCACTCATTTTTTGCCCCTTCAAGTACAAAGGTTTCGCAAGGCACACCGCGTGTTTTTCATTTCTGTGAGCCATCGTAAAGAATCGATCGAAATAATTGATTCCACGCGGGAACGTTCCTTGGGAACAACTCAAAGTTTCGTAATCACTACTGGACTCTCAAAGCTGGAGTCTGTTGTATTGCTGCCACGTCTTAGCGCTTGAAAGAACGAAGGGCGCCCTTCAGCGCATCTTTGTGCGTTCATTTCCATTCTCAACAATTTAGGCTCTCATTTTTTTCAACTGCAGTTTATTGGAGTCCACTGTCCATGGAAGCGCTTTACTACTTTTACGACTAATTCTCTAGTCGTATTGCATAAGACATTATAAACTGCTTCCTGCAGTGAATCGAGTCTAACTCAGCTTTTCTGCTGACTATTCAAATACTCTTAAACGACGAAAAGAACAGTTGAGCCGACGGCAATGTATGTGGCATACGTTATATATACCCGCATGCTTATGAAATGCCCCGCTATCACTTTGGAGAGCGATTATATAGCAAACACCTTTTGAACTTTCAGTAAACAGACATGAGAGCTTTTATAGCGTGCTATGAATTCGTGCTCTGTAACCGAGCGTACAATATCACTTTACACTTGCGAACGTGTGCTGGTCGGCCCCATTGATCTCTCGAGTTACTCTCATCAAGTCCTTATGAGACTCACCGGGCCGCCTACTCCATCTTATTCCCTGCGTCGTTGTCCCATTTTTTGATGCACTAACTTTACTTGCCAAGGTGAACGATTTCAGTGATGAACCTGTGGTTCCCTACTTAAAAACGAAAAGTTCTATGGGGCAATAACCTCACACAATCTCATCAAATCACATAGACTCTCATACGGTGTACATCATTATCATAAAATATCTTCCATAATTTATGTTAATGTACAAGAAACTATGAGATCTTACGCAATTATATGCGACTTATATGTGATTTCTTACGTGAATTGAGTGAGGCTATGTGAGAAAATGTGAGGTTACTGCCTCATACAATTTTTTCAGTAGGGTTGTCATGCGTTAAAAAGCAGGAAAAATCCAAATAAAAAATACTGTGTCGGAGCGTGTTCGATCCCAGTAATTTCTTGTGGGAAATGGGCACTCAAGCTCATAGCCAAAGCGGCGCTGTGTTTGCAAGAAGGATAGTGATGAACCGTCTTTGTGCGTGTTAGTGGGTGATAGAAATGAGATATCAGGTTATATTAAGGTGATGTAAAGTGATTGAGGTGATGTAAAGTGATAGGACAGGTGTTCATATGGCGATTTAAAAAGTAAAAAAGAACGATATAGTTGTTCTGCGACGATCATACGTAGATATCCTCTTCTTCAGGTCAATTAGCAACAGTGACTGCAGAGCTTCGATGACGTCAGCAAATGTGGTATGAGCGAACAAAGGGACGGAGGCATGTTGAGGCGCCTGTGCGCGGACACCTGCGCTGACGCTGAGGAGTGGATAATGCAGAGGGATAATGCAGAGGGATAATGCAGAGGGATAATGCACTTAAGAATATTGCAGTGCGAACAAGATGGTGGTGGCAGCGGCGTTTAAACAGTATAGGTAATAGGGAATAAAAGATGGTCACCCAGTGTTTGCAATGGCCAACGAACAAGGCTCGGAGTGGTTTGAAAAATATATATATCAGTCATTAGTGTGGTCAACTTCTGGCTAGCGCATTCGGACCTTGCTCTCGCACACCATGACCTAGAATCTATTTTTTGGTGTGAGGTTCACTCCCTCGGATGCACACACACACACACTGACATAATATTGTCACGTCTCGATAGAACGCCAAGGAGGACCCAAAGATAGGACGGGTTTAATAATCAACCAGGACGAGTCTTGCGCTAAAACTTCCTTCTCTTCCAGGCTCGCGCTTGTGGGGCCAGTCATCATCTTTGGTGTCGTCTTCTATGCGGCAATATGCATTCTCGGGAGCTTATGCATGGTCTCCCTCTGATGATATTGTTAAGATTCATTGATCAATGTGTGGCTTATTCACTCATTTCTTCGTCTGACGCATGACTCACGTTAAAAGCCCATTCCATAATTTCCTACTACCTCTTGGCTCAGTCTCTGGACTCACTCGCCGTTTTGCAATGGGGATTGTTTTTAATACGTAAATGCTAGTTAAGGTCCGCAGGTCAGGCCTTTGTTCTCTTTTGGTTCCGCACTTCCCGGCAACTCTTCGCCCACCACGCGTACACAAGGCGCCTGAGTAGCAAACTAGATGCCAACTCACCTGAATATTAGTAGACTACCCGTGTCTTTCAAAGTAGACACTGTATCCAGGAGCACGCAAAGAAAAATGCGGACATGATGTATTAGTGCAATAAAGGGCTACCCATGCTTTGCAGTTTAGACTGGAGCAACACAGTAAGTTCTAGTAGACTAATAAGAGCATCGCCTCGTTGTAATACATGGGCTTCTATGGACAATCACTGAGAATTCGTTCCTGAATCGATTATACCGTGTATGCATCACCGTGCACCCGCTATTATTTGGCGTGCAAATCTTTCTGCTATTTCGTTCATCGGACCACTCTCTCATTCATTCTTTCACGGAACAGACGTGTATGTACGCGTGCGAATGCAGGCGAAGTAGCGGCACTTTTTTCTTGCTTTACCGGGCATGATGAGAGCGGGCGGAGCCCTGCGTGGGCGTGCGGCGCAAACCGCCTGCTCAGATCCGTTTTGTTCGCAGACAACGGTGCCGAATTCCTGCTACGCGTCCGACAACTTATCGGATGCATGCCAGACGCGGTTGTTCTGGACCCAGTAACGCTGGCTTTACATCTGTTCGCGCCGCTTGCGGCATTTATTTGTCTCGTTTTTCTCTTACTTTCCGTTTCCGTTCTTACTTTAGAAAGTAAGGTGATTCTTTTGCGCTTTTGCTTCCTTTGAACCCGTCCTCTCTCCGCAGAAGCAGCAAATAATAGGGGCACTTGAAAGTAAACTTACTTGCGGCTGGACAGCATCATCTATTTCTCGCGAGCTGAAAACGACTGTGGAAAGTCTCCTCAGTAGCTCCGAACGCATAGTTCTCTTTTTATTTGTCTTCGTTAAACAATAATAAGAATAAAAGAACGCTGGAGCGAGTGCTGTGAGGAGGCGGGCGCTGGCTGCGCGCTGCAACGAAGCGATCCATCTGCTGGGCAGCCTGAAATTGCTGCCGAAACTCCCTCGTCAGTGTAGCTCTGCATACCACATTTGGCCAAATTTTATGGTTGGTTAAGTTTTTAACCGCAAAATAAGAAAGAGCAAGGGCGGGCGTGTGCTTCCATATGCTTCGTGCAGGCAATCGATTCGCCTGAGCGTTCGAGGGATGCGTAGGTACGCGGGAGCGTTCTTCGCAAACCGCTGTTCACCACGTTTATATATATAAATTGCTCGACATCACTTTTGCGTTATAATTATATTTTCATTGCAATGCGTAGGACGCTCGAAAGGGGAAAAAAATTCGTGTTCTACGAAATTAGCTAGTCCATAAGGGACTGCGTCCTTTTCTAACTAGAACAATAAGTGGCGAGGAGAAACATCATATGTATCTTGAAACATGTGTTCCTCAATTTCCCGTGTTTTTCTTTTTTTTTTTGTGCTTCGCCTCCTGGAGCCATGCAGTTATACAATATGTCGCAAAAATATAATTGCGGTTATCACGAACTTGTTCCTGCGTTTAATGGTAAACGATGGTAACCTATCATCATCATCATATAGTTAAGAGCATCATCCTTATCACGAGGCTGATGGGTATGAACCGTATAATTTAACAGGCTGCTTCGTGAAATGACAGGTAGCTTCGCCATCCAGCGTCATCACCAGGAAACTTCTATAAGCTTATCTCAGAAAAAAAAAGACCTCTTAAGTAGTCTTCCAATGAACTTCGCTCTTTGCCAACTACGTCCACATAATTCCTGCGGGCTTCCTAACCTCATTCTCTCACTTGCCTGAGGCACCCTACTACGCTTGCCTTCTCCGGACATACATTTTTATCATTAAATACCATCGGTTTCTTTACGATAGAGCTACATGCCCTGCTCATGCCCATTTCTTCTTTATTTCGACTATGATGTAATGATGTAATTAAAAATGGTAGGGGTAACATTAAGAGATAGAAAGCGTGCAGAGTGGGTCAGAGAAATAACTCAAGTTACCGACATTCTAGTAGAAATTAAGAAGAAAAAATGGACATGGGCAGGACATGTAGTGCGAAGAGAGGATAACCGATAGTCGCTGAGGGTAACAAACTGGATTCCAAGGGAAGGAAAGCGTAGCAGGGGGCGGCAGAAAGTTAGGTGGACGGATGAGATTAAGAAATTCGCACGGGTCAAGTGAATGCAGCTAGCACAGAGCCGGGTTAAGTGGAGAAATATGGGAGAGGCCTTCGCCCTGCAGTGGGTATAATCAGGCTGATGATGATGATGATGTTTCCTGACCCGCTCTGCTATCTTTCTCTCTGTGTAATCTTCTGCCCACTGGTCAGCAATTAATACACTTTGAAGTTTAATAATAAATTAGCTTCCATGCTACAGACCCGAAGTTCAATTATTTCCATCGCAGTGATTGAAAGGATATGGTTCACAGAAAGCACCATGCCATATTCTATGCTGCATATCGTACTATGTGCCATATGTCATGCTTCCCTACACTTGTACCGTACCGTACCGTACCGTACCGTACCGTACCGTACCACAGCACAGCACAGCACAGCACAGCACACCACACCACACCACACCACACCACACCACACCACACCACACCACACTATACCGCACCACACCACACTACACCACACCACACCACACCACACCACACCACACCACACCACACTACACTACACTACACCACACCATTCCATACCATACCGTACCGCACCGTAGCATACCATACTATACCATACTATACCATACCATACTATATTGTACCGCACCATACCATAGCAACTTCCTATCCCCTCCCGATGTTGAAACTACGGTGAATTAATATAGGTATAACCTGGCGTAGTTTTTACGTACAACTCAATACCACCATTTCTCATTTTTATTCACGCAGACCGCTGCGTTGTTCTTTGTGGAGTTTCAAAGTTTTTCGTTCGCTTCGATGCTTGGCCCCTAAAGCTTAGTGCTGATAGGATGCAAGAGTTTGCCTTTGTTTCGACGGACCTTCGCAGGCCGCTCCTCACACAATCAGACAACGCCCACCTAATACGCTATAACCTGTATGTGCATCCTGCAGGCAAGTTGGCTTTACACGAGCAAATGCGGTCTTCTCAAGCCGTTAGGAAATAGGCTGCGAGACACTGCGCGGTGCGTAAGAGTCGGGCTAGCCGAAAGGAACGTCTGTGTGCGAACGTTGAGTGCTTCGTAAAATAACACGCTCCCAGCTTGGGCGGGGAAGGTTCCCCACAGAAAAACAAACATTCGGAAGAAACCGGCACTGTATGATAAGCCGCGATGGAGAGGTTACTTACAGTGGTGCGAAAGCTTTTTACAACGTGGGCCACCTAATCGGGAATCGAACGCTATAGACGTCCTCCCTGCTCCGTTCTCCTTCTTTCTTTTTATTTTTGGCGTGTTGACTTGTTTGCTCGAGGGACTATATGGTTACTCCATGAAATGGCCTTTATCACAGTCATCGAGGCTGTGTAAATCTATATAGCTATCGTCTCCGGGCAGGATTTTCAGGTTGCAGTTGTTTTTGGTCTATATTTCTGAGTATGATATTAGCCAGACGTCTTTCTTTTCAAGCTCTTCCGGTTGTAGCTTAATAAGGCACAGGTCCTGCAACTGCTGTGAACAGTATTTATCTTTTGAACATTCGTCATGTTCCCTTAGGTATGTGCAGTTACGTTTTACATTACAACTCCTGCACAGCAGTCGCTTCCGTTAACCAGGATTGCTATACACAGCCCACGAGAGGTATATGTAATCTCGAACTGTACTTCCAACCGTTTCATGTTTCTTTTACCGCAAATCAGACCGTGTGAAACGTCTCATTATATAGCTGCTGTCGTTGTGAAAAGAACAGCTAGTGTTTGATCATGGTTTCGAGAGTTACTTATTCACTGATGACATGATTAGATCTGAGCCTATACGAGACATTCAACAAATACTATACCTTGTAATTGGAGTTTACTTTCACGTTCTTTATTTCTCCTACAGCTAAATTAGTTCACCAATATTTGAGCATTGAGTGTGTCTTGGCAACCTGCTGCCATTCACTGGTGTACCGTAGTTTTCGGACTGTAGTTCGCAAACGACGATTCCGCGTAAACAAAACAAAAAAAGGGAGGGGGGGGGGGGCATCTTCATAAAAATCGTCCTGATGACTGCCTTTGGGTTTGTGAACCAATAAATCCGAAGCAGGCACACCGACAGCGTAGAGGCAGGTCCTCTCAACAGTCGAACAAGGCCTTGCACTTTCTCAGATCTTTTCAAGATTCTTCAACATTATGAGGATAAGAATAAAGGACAGAAAATGGGAGTCTGGTTTCCCGGCGGGTGTGGTTGTATCACTCTGACACAGAGTGATAAAGGAGTGAGTTTAGGTTATCGCGCTGTGGACAGCATTGCGAGTGATGCGAAGGGGAATTAAATATACCTGTTAAAAATGTTATAGTATGTCACAATCACGGACCGGAGCCGGGTCGTCCCTACTGACGCATTTGTGTGGTGGTGGAAGTGTTCTTTTTGTTTCCAGTTCTCGGTCATTTTCATGTAAGTAAGCCGTCCTGAACTTAGAGCCCCGCAGTGAGGAATGAAGGAAGAGGGATATTGAGCCTGCGTTCACTACCGTTTTCTTTGTCTAGAGTATTGGCTAGCTCCGGTGTTCTGGCCTCTAATTCTACTGGTGCCCGGCGAGTTAGATATCGGGCGAGCGCGTGTGTGCCAGGGAGATAGAGATGGCTTGGAGTCCAAAAATTCAAATAAGGGTCAGGTTACTGACATGGCAGGACTGCACAATGTGTCTTGCTCGTTCGGATACGGTTCGTTAACTGATGGCGCTGCGCTGTCCATCACATAAACAAGAGCGAACACAGAAAGACGTCCACGTTGGTAAAGCATGATCGCCACGCTGCCTTAGAGTCCGCGATGGTGGTTTCTATGGCGTCGTCATCATTGTTTATACTTCATCTGCTTCAGTGGTACACTTATAATGCTGTATCGCGATGGCATAGGCGACCTCCTCCGTCTTCTTATGGCTTGAGGCCCCATGTAGGCCCGGTGATTTTAATTGTGCCTGTTTCCCCCGTAGCCATGATGCTCACGACTTCAATTTGTATCGGGGATGGTTATGGCCGCGTCCGTACGCAAGAAGTGAGGGTTCGCCCTGAATTCCTCATTGAGGGCTCGGCTCGCGCGCCACCTAGCCATGTTGTGTTTGGAGTGCATACATTTTGGGTATTCTGGCCTGGATTTGAGGTGCCAGTGCTACGGTTTATTGGGATAAATGAGTGTTTGCCAAGCGGTAGCGTATGTATAGAAGGCTCGACCTGAGTTCGTGTTGACTGGTACTGTCATCATGACCACTATCGCTACTATCATTATCAACAACCGTCATTGCTATCGCTAATATCATCACTGTCATTGTCACTGACTGCATCGTCGTTGTCGTCTCTGCAGTGATCCTCCCGCTAGAGAAGGAGAATTACGAACGGTTGCTCACGAGCCTGGCGGGACCTAGTTTGCGCGCTCGGTTGGGAATCGAAGGGATAGTGGTTTGATTATCGATAAAAGCATATTTTTCACTATCACCATTGTCAATTGATTGCACCGTCATTGTCATCGCTGCTATCATTATTATCATGTCACAGACCGCATCGTCGTTGCAATCGCTACTATCATCCTCACGCTAGAAAAATTGAATAACAATCGGTTTCTCACGATCTTGCGTGGCTCAGTTGCACTGTTGTCGGTGGACTGCTTGATTTGCCATAAACGGAAACCATAGACCATATTTTCCTTACTACTGGGATGCATCATTTCTCTGGGACGTTTTGTAGTGGACTAAGAAAGGACCTGCCAACCACGCTGTATAGTATGCAGTTCGTTCCTATCTATAATCAAGTAATTAACATGGTGTGTCATACTATTTACTCATGCTGCTTTGCCTCCACAGTGCATGGAAAACTAGAATACCTTTGAGGCACGCTGATGTGGATTCTCGCTCGGTAAGAGAGTATTTTATTGAAGGTATATTACTAATGGCTAAGCAAGATACAATGCCCAAAGTGAGAAACCTGAATAAATGCCAGTGCTGATCGAGCTGGCTAACCTAAACCATTTCTAAAACACAGTGTAGCTTTACTTTTATCACATTGTAATTTTCATTGCAAACATCAAATAAATAACAAAAAAAAACACGGCGTGGACTAGTTTGCGCGCTCGGCTGGGGAGCTGAGGGATACTGGTTCGATTCCCGGATAACATTTTCTGAGCCCATCAACCTAGAAAGGCGTTCGACTTAGAATTTCGAATTTATAATACAATAATATTTCTGGCGACATTTAGGCGCAACGTTCTTCTTCAGCAGCTTCTTGCGCGTAAAACTGCAACCCGTAACAAGCCCCCAAGCAGCCACTTTTCTGCGTCAAAGCCAACTGCACAAGTCCATCCTCTTTCGACGTCTGTTCTTTTCTTCTTCTTTTTTTTTTTTTTTACTACGAAGCACGACTATTCTATCGTAAGAAACTCTTATGAATATTTTCGTTGGCATTGCCCTATCTTCAGTTTTAAACCAGAATTTGTTAGTACGCATTTCTTTTCCTCAAAGCAGCCTGCAGCCTTTACTTGACATTTTTATACAGTTCTTTTTTTTAATTAGCTCAATTTAAGCTCAATTTAAACCTAAGCCCCTGAACGCACTTGGTGCTCGTTCGTTCGTTCATTCGTTCGTTTGTTTGTTTGTTTGTTCCTTCTTTCTGTTTTAACCCTTCCCTTCATCCTTATTTCTCTCTTTCCTTGAACGCTTGCAGAGCCTTTCAATGCAATAAATTTGCAGGTGCGCAATGCAAGTTGTTCAGGCCCGAAACCGCGCACTAAGTTGCTTGGATGAATGATTACCAGACTACAACCTTCCTTCCGTTCTTTCTTTCTTTCTTTCTTTCTTTCTTTCTTTCTTTCTTTCTTTCTCTCTTCCTGCCTTCCTCGCTTCATCGCTTCTTTCAGTACTTGCTTGTTTGTTTGCTTTTGTTTTCACGACTAGCTTCTGGTGCAGAGCGCACAATTAGCAGTGTTTATTGCGTTTGCACGCGGTGTTTAAATACGGGCCGCGCAATGCAAACCCTCGGTGCGCCGTTAGGTATATGACTCCCTTTTTACACGTACGTGGGCTGTCTGCGGAGGTGAGCGCTGCAAGGGCCCGAAGGTTGGCTCCGTCGATGGCTGCTCGTAAATCACTCGCTCTGCGCCCAGCTCCTGCTCTACGCGCGCGCACCCACGCGCACACTCTGGAAGATAAGAAAGGAACAAAAACACTACGCTACACTTATGTCTGGTGTGGATGGCTGGATGGCATAACCACTTGCCTCGATCGACATACCGCGTTTAACCACCTAGAACCCCAGTCCTCTTTCTTTCGATTCATTATACAACTAAGAATACCCAAATGCAAGTGTAATTTATTGGGGACGCCGGTAGCGGAGGGCCGTATGGAGCAGTTCCAAGGGAACCAGTACATTACTTCGCACTCTCTCATTGCGTTCCAAAAAATACTTCACAGCGGCTTAAGTGGTTCGGTTTTGTTTAAATTGTAGGGTATAACACATCAGGCGCACAATATCAAAGACGCCGTATAGTGAAGTGCTTCGGGTAATTTCGGCCACCTGGGGTTGTTGAACCGTCCGCTGACACACGGTCACCTTACGTTTCACCTCCATCAGAAGAGGACAACCCCTGTCGCGATTGAATTCTGATCATCCGGCTCAGTAGCCGAGCGCCCTAACCACTGACCTGTCGCAGCCGGGTCGTTAAGAGATTTGGTTCAGTGCATGAAGCTTAACACTGCATAAGTATTAAGAAAGTAGTTTGTTTTTTAACGTCTGCCTAAGCGAAATCGCATGACCACGAAATGAAGAATGATTTTAATACGATATAATTAAAGGTATTGTTCGTAAGAAAATCTTGTGCCGGTGCTGTGAGCGAAACATGACAAGCATGTCTCCGGCCGATGCTAGTTCGCAGGTGATGTGACCGGGAGATGATTGATAACCACGTCATGTGACGTCACGCGTCGACATGGCATAGCTGTTTGGGCAGGCACTGTCAACTCAGGCAGTTCGTTTCTTATGGGAGGCTGAGATAGGCGTCAATCCTGCGAGAATATTTCATCCCGAGACAGGCCTCCAGGCCTCACAGGCCCGTTGCTACGTCTGAATAAAGCCGGGCATTATATTTAAGCTGGGTGGTTCTCTCACACGGTGCAGTAGCTTATATACCACTGTATGCTAGGCAGTATGCTTGAATTATGTAATACACTCATTACTTCTGTAACCGGCAACGTTCTCATTAATTCAGTTCTTCTTTAAGGAGTCGATTAATAGTATAATCTGTTAAATGTTTTTCTCCGCGAGATTATAATCTCCGATAAAACTCTGAGAACCGAAACTTAGTGGCCAAACTTAGCTGGTTTTGGTTTTGGTTTGTGGGGTTTAACGTCCCAAACCAATTCAGGCTATGAGAGACGCCGTAGTGGCGGGCTTCGGAAATTTCGACCACCTGGGGTCCTTTAACGTGCACTGACATCGCACAGCACACGGGTGCCTTGCTTTTCGCCTCCGCCTAAAAGCGTGCGCCGTGGCCGGGATTCGATCCCGCATCCTTGGGCACAGTAGTCGAGAGCCCCAACCACTACATGACCACGGCGGGGCAAAACTTAGCGGTTTCATAAGTATTGAGCGTACAATGTTTGTTGCCGGGTGGCGAGACCTCATAAGGCATTTTTAAAACCCCTTTCGCCACGTCTGCCTTGGTCGAATGCTCATCCTGTGACCTCTTGCCATTATGTGTCTCCGTTTTTGTCTGCCAAAATAAATTCGAAGTACAGATGCAAAAGCTATCTTAAGATTCAATTAAAAAAAGATGAAAGATGGTTCGACCCTGCGAACCAATGTGGCATCGTGCGGAAGCGTCCAAATGTCGACTCTGGTGGTGGTCCACTCAAATTTCGGTGGTGGACCACGTCTATTTTGGGGCTGGGCAAAGCGGACTTTCAACTTGGGTGGACTCAATTTTCGTGCAGAGTCATATTTGGGGGTGGGCCAAATCCATTAGTCAAACTGTCTTTCGCCTTCAATATGCCTTAAGAGGGCATTGCGATAGCGATGTTTTTAGGTCCACTGCGCACGGATGGGAGGTGATCAAGACGAATACGTGAAATTGCCATGGCGAGAGAGTGGCCGTATGCAATACGCAGTGGTACATTACCTGTTACACCTGGTTGGGGAAAGAAAATGCTTCTCATATCCAACGATCGATTGACTTCTTGACTTGACGTAAACCGGAAACCGTCGACCATATTCTTCCTCGGTTGCTAGGATCCAGCATTTCCCTGGGATGTGTTGCACAAGACAGTAAGAAAGGATCCACCAACCATGCCGTATGGTATATGGTTCCTATACCTGTCTATATTCAAGGGGGTGTGCCATGTGACTTAATCACGTTGCTTTGCCTCAACAATATTTGGTGGGCGAGATTGGCTGTGAGACACGCTGACGTGGATGCTCGCTCAGCGACAGAGTATTTCACTGAAAGCGTTACCAATTTCAAAGCTAGTTATATTGTCCAAAGTGAGAAACCTGAATGGATGTAAATGTTGATACAGCTGGCTAAACTAAAACGTTTTTGAAATACAGCGCAGCCTTAATTTTTTCTGCCGCTCTTCGTGGTATTGCATTTTGAGATCTTTCCCCCACTCTATTCTTCATTGTTAACGGGGAAGAAAGGTAAAAAAAAACAATATGCTGCGATAGCTATGTGGTTTCGTACTCGCTGCCCACTTCAAACGCCCATGTTCGAATTTGGAACGCTCCAGAGGTTTTTTTTTTTTTTCTTTTGTTGTTGTTGTTGTTTATTGTTGCTACTTTGTTGCATGACAAGGTAACTGCAAGGTCAGGCCTTACACCCGGCTCAGGTTTTACACCTTTGAAAGTGCTTTCGCACGAAAAGCAACCGCTGTTGATAACAGTGGGTGAAGGTCCGCGGCGTCTTGTATCACTCCGCTAACTATTCATAAAAGCAAGCGAAATGACATATTTTTATAATATCGGACTATATTAAACACGTTAAGCGCACCAAAATTCTGGAGTAACAAATTCTTCGAATTATTAGGTTTTTGTTGAGGCAAGGAAGAAAAAGCCTTATCTTTGCACTACTTCTTTTCACGGAGGAATTGTGTGTCGTGGTGACTGCAGGGTCAAATTGCATACGGCCTAGTGCCGAGGTTTCCTTCGTGATAGAGCAACAACGTCCGGGCTCTGGAGAAGGCGGACACGTAACGACGTCAGATCGAGTGCGCCTGCACTTGTCAGGGTAGGCCCGTATTGCGCGGATTGCATTGCACCGTGATGACACAACGAAATGTGATGCTTTCTGAGGAAAGCACCAATTACAACGCAGCACGGTGCTTTGTGCAAGCTCTGATGTACTACGTTACAACACCGGCCTTCGTTCCAGCGCGTACGCACACAAAGGGTTCTGTGCTAATATGGCCGTAAGAAAACCAAGAGAGGATGTTGTAGGATGTTTGAGAAGACAACTGCTGACAACAACTGTAGCCTGTGTGAATTGCGGCAACCAACAGAACAATCAAGCCGCTCAAGTTCACATGATAGTATGCGTATGTTGATGTTAAGGCAGTGAAAGCTGGAAGTCTGAAAGCTGTTTCAGTTAGTTTTAATGGACTCCAACTGACCACTGAAATCACCTGTATGTCAGACGAAACAACTGTTAAAGTGATCGGCTTCTTCGTTTGCGTACACGCATACAAGATTGGACATGAGCAGTGTCTCTCGCTTTCTTGTCGCGAGGTCATTTCACTCTCAGTACCTGCTACGTCAGTGGTCACGGGACCATGACGTTACGGTCACTCGATCTCACATGACCGATCGTGTGGCTGTGCCAGGGCTCGTCACGCGACACTTATCTTAGAGGGACACTTAAGCTCTGCCTTTAAGGATCTGACGCGGCAGCGTTAACGCAATGTCATCTGTTGACGCATGACGTCACACCAGCCGACGCCCATTAGGTTACGGCCATGTCGCCTGTCAAATGCCACCTGCCAGCGCCGTGCTCGAAATTTTTCGCTCACTACGCCTACGCCGACACCGACAACGCCGATGCCGGTGTTCTTAGGGAACGAGGTTTTTAACGGTATTGCGCACGAAACAAAGTCTCATATTATGCCGTCCTCCATAGTTAAAAAGGGGAGTTTTTCCTTTTTCCTTCTTTTTCTCATATACCCTCCTCTTTCTGGTGCTTGTAATGAGATGCGACTCGCCGACTTGAAGACAAAGTCTTCAAGACTAAGACAAAGACAAAGTTAGGCCCCGCCAGAATGAAATCCCACGAGGACTTAGAATAGATATTTCCACGATACATATCTAGCTAAATTGTGTCGTCCTTTTCTGCAGCTATAAACAAGACTCGCTTTCGAATCCATGCTGCTTTCTTCCCACTATTAAACTTACTTTCCAAAACATGCTACGCCGCTGTCCTCAATGCCTCTGCCTTTCAGCCGCATAAATTAAATGTTGGTGGGACGAAATTTCTTCCTTGGGGGTTGTTAGCAAGCGAAAGTCCATAAAAAGACGAAAACTCGTCTGATAAGAGGCAATCATATTAACGATTCGTTTTTGTTTATTTCACAATGAGCATCTGCATTTACACGGTTTAATATTAGCAAGTTTCTCTTCACATTATTGTTTTAAGCTTCCCTTTAACACAAGCGCAGCGTCGAGTTTGTTTATGTTGACAATGAACTCTCTTTACTCATCTCGCCGAATTTGCCACCGGAACCCCACTACGGCCGTCTCCCACAAACGCTCTTAGGCCCATGGCCTACTAAGTCTTCGTACGCATTGATCAAATTGGCACTTAAACTGTAGTAGACTTGATTTGCTTCTTCTTTTGGGCTCCAATAAATGCCGCCACAGTCTCTACAGGGCCTGGACTACGCTTTCCATTGTCTGTTCGTCGCGGCCTTGGGGCGATTAAATAAAAAGAACACGCGCATTCGATCCCGACCGCCAAATGGGCTCTACTCACTTATTCTGTGGCGTCCGATTAACCGCTATTTGAGTAGCCATGGCTGTTTTACAGAAATCGATACGGCGAGAGATGAGCCCGCCCAACCTTCTCGGATGTCTGTTTGTTCCGGTCTTCTGCTCGGGTGAAATCGACACGCGAATTCCGTTCCAACGAATCGACTCGACTAGCTTATTCCGTCGGGCTCCAATAACAGTGAGCTGATTCGAAGAGTTGCTACGCTTTTAAAGAAACCGAAAGAAAGACAGGCAGACATGGAACGCTCGTGGTATGCGCAAAGCCGCCTCAGCCTCATGAAATATTTCTCCTCCCGTCGGGATTAACAATACGGATAGAAAAAAACTGCCGTTGCCGAGGGAGAAAAACTCCTAAAAAACACGTCCTTTTCCCTGATAATAAAAGCAGCTAAACTTAGTTCGTTTTGTTTGCTTAAGCGACGGCGGTTTCTTACACGACTATGTGAAGGAGGGTCAGCGCATGGGGGCGTAATACGCCCGAAAGCCGCTTAGGGTGGCCGACAAACCCCGCAATCCCCTCCCCCGCCTCTCTTCCCTGCCATATTCGCTGCCAGTGCACTCATCGCCGGGTTCTTTCGTGAAATAATAAGCAAAAAATGTCCTAACAGATGATCGTGTCTTCTTCGGGGCTTCATCGCAGCGCTGCAGACCAAACGAGCTCACGTTCGGAGCGAACTTCACGATTCTAAGACGAGTAAAGCTAGGAAGCGAAAACAAAGTTACAAAGCGGATGCGGCGGATTCAAAAGACTGGAGATAGAATGGAGATGGGACGGAAGGGGGAGGGGGAGGGGGCGGTCGTAATCTTGGGCTTTCCTCTCGTTACGGGACTCCTTGTACCCGTTTTCCTTACTCGTTTTTGTTATTTTCCTTTCAACGACGGCATGCTGTCGGTGTTGTTGCATCGGGAAATTGATCCGTCCTGTCCTTTGATTCGCTGGTTCGGCAAGGGCACGCTCAAAGCGATCTCTGTGCGCTGCCGCAATATCGATGCGAGCCGAGAAGCTACAGCGGTTTTTGCTGAAGAAAAGAAAATGCCTGTACATCTGCGCGCTGAGGGTGTCCGAATGCTCCCGCGCTCTCGTTTGATTTAGTCAATAGCCACTGCACAGGCTGGGCTTCTCCAATCCGTACACCCTCCCTCCATCAGACGCGCGTGATACGTCTCCAAAAGCGCCGTCTCTAGTGCCGAGCCTGAGCGTGGTGGTTGATTCAATATGGCGGCGGCGTTATAAAGGCGGCGTGCGCACCGCCTGCCGGAGCGGGAGGAAACTAATCAAAACAGAAAAATAATGGTCGACGCGATACGGCTGTGGAGGACGCCGAACCTCGCTCTCGCCCCGTATTTATAGTTTGGTTCAACGAACGGCGTCTTTTGCAGTGTAGACTGTTTAGCTGTAGCAGTGTTTTGCTTCCTTTCGTTCAGCACGCCGTTCCTTGGCGGCTTCAGAGGCGTCAGTGAGCCTTCATCCCTCTATGCCCTTTCAAAGGTCGTGAGCACATTAAGTTTTCGTCTGCGCCCCGGAATGGCCTTCGCCGTTGCCTGCGTCGGAGCGAGCGTTGGCACCCCGTTTTAGAATCGGCGCAAGCCAGACTGCGCGAATTGATTCATATTTCTCATTTTATTTTTGCTACTTTATTTTAGAGGTGGATCACTGGCCTCCGTAATAGCACCCCTGTCACCGAAGCGGAGAGTTTTGGGGCCATATAAGAGTCTGCTCTAGAGATTATATCTCTGGAGAGATGATGTGTCGAGGCTGGTGTCAACGCGCTCTGCCGCCTCCTCCTTGCATGTCGGTGGCGGAATTGCGGAGGCTATATGGAGTCACGTCTCCACCACCGTTTTTGCTTGAAGCGCAATCGATAGACAACACATTTGTTTTTCCTCAGGAACCGGAAGTAGACAGGAAGATACAATATAGTTGCCATTTCGGTAATGGCTATAGACACCTCTCTTTCAACATTTGTTGTTGTTTTTTTCTAACCGTTCACGCGTAGCCTTCTGGGCTTACCCCTCTGGTGAATACTGCTACCAGAGATGTTTTGTTTGTTTATGCGCATACTCCGATAAAAATGTACAAAGACACTTGAGACTTCTTACGTGCGAGAAAGGGAGAGAATTGGGTTGTTTTGTGAAGTTTTGGGCCATTATACGTTACGTCTGGACATACCCTGCACCTTAATATACCTTACTACGTTAATGGCTGATTCATGCTGCTGTGGCTCAATCTGTGAGTGCCCGTGTCTCCTGCCCTACCATGCACCTGACCCATTCATGCTTCTTGAGGAGGACATTGGTGCATGCTACCCAAGCTGGCAGGAGCGCATTGATATAAAGCCCCGCCTTTATATTTATGCGCTCTTATAGCGTGCGTGGCTCGGGATCTAAGGGTCCTGGTTCAGTTCCCATCTCTGGTGCGCTACCCATGTAGGCAGCTCCTGCAACTCGACCATGCCGTCTGTCCTCGGTACTTCACACAACCGGCTGGGCAATTACTGCCCACTCATGTCACTCGCGGCTAACCCTGGCAGTACAATTCATTGGCCCAACATTGGTGCTGTGGTGACAATATTTGGTCCAACATAGGTCCTGTGCACCACCAACATTGGACCGATGTTTTGTGCCGCCTAGAGGCATGATCAAGATTTTTGTGGCACGGGCGCCCGACTGCGAGTTTTCTGTTAATGGGCATGTAAGGTTTTCGTATTAGTATCGCCGAGCTTACAATGGGGAAGGTGATGGGAGGGTCTGGCATAATTAAAAGAGCACAAGCGTAAGTAGAATTCACAGGAACGTTAAGATTGGAGTTCACGCGCACTGGTGGTGGCCAGTGGCCGTTCTTCATGATGTTAATTAATTCGCACTATCACTGTTGACCTCCAACTTGCGATAAGAAAGCTTAGTCCAGTTCTTTGGAAAGAGCGATGAATTTTGTTTTTACTGTAATCCGTTTTAATCTTCGCTATTAATGATGACAGTTGTCGAATGAGAAAAATATGGAGTGCGGAAATGACTCTTTCCTTTGCCTCGTCACCTTTTTGACAACATTTATTGAACAAACGACGAAGCCGAAAATAAAGCTGATTAGAATCATGGCCTGCCGTGGAGGTTTCGTCTCCGATGATTAAATGTTGGGGAGTGGTTGCTGTGTATATTACCTTTATATTTTTCAAATAAACTTCAGTAGTTAACAGCGCTTCTCCTTCCTTCTCTTTGTCCCCTGTCGCAGCGTTTCTAAGTTTTCGAAGATTTACCAACTCGCTAAAATGTATTTTATGCTTGAAACTGGGACTACAATGGCGGTGGTTGAGATACTGATTTCATTCGTACTTGTTCTCTGACACTCTTCACAGATTGTTTTAACTGTGATCGCAAGTAGTGGTTGATAATATGGTGGCATGGTTGTGTGAATATTTTTTTTTTTCAGAAAAACTGTCCCCTTCCTCCCTCCATTGTCCTGAATTTCGACTTCTCAATGATACGTTTGGCATACGCAGCATTAACGTATGCTGTGACAGCCCGGCTTCCATTGTACACTTCGAAGCTGTTTCGCTTATTTCATCCTCAACTTCTTTCCGCAATGCGGAGAGCACAGAGGCGCGTATCAACCAACCATATGCATTAGGTAGCCACGGGATCTGAGAGCTGGAATTGCTTTAGGAATCTCCGCATAAACTTCTTTTCGCATGTTCTCACCTTCATCGCATCCTGCTTTTTCGGAGCACAATTCCTTCGTCCTTTTTAATCCGAACTTTCCTCCTGATCCTCTTGCGGCTGGTGAAAACGCTGGCGACGATCTCGTTACATTCTAGAAGCGGGCGTTTAAAAGCTCGGCTCTCAAACTGCCTGTCACTGGCGCACTGTTTCTATTTCGTAGCCCAACTCACCCAACTCCACCCAACGCGCCCAACTCAACGAAATCTGTAGCTGTGTTTTTTGCGCTTGTCAACAATTCAGTAGCTCCGGCAGGTTGGTTGGATACCATGGCAACAATCTGCCACATGTGAGCTATTCGCTCGGCCAATGTGACGTAATGCCTGGTTTTGATTAGTATAATACATCTCACTGTAAAAATAAATTCGTTATAGAGACGCGCAAGAAATAATGAGACAAAGGATAAGAAGGAAGAGATAAAGTAGATAATGAGTTATATCAGATGGAGCGAAGAATGAGATCTATTCTACATACAATTCGTACTACACGGGCGGTTAGCTTATGTCAGCTTGCCAGCGCAAAGGACTAAGTGTTCTGTGCTTGTTTGTGTCATTACAGTGCATGGACGACGAAGGGAGCAGTAGGCGCTCATCCGAAGGCGGAGGCGGGCGCCGCAGAAAACGTCGCCGGCGGCGCCTCCTATCGGCAGGACCATGCTGTAGCGAGCGGCCAACGAGCACGACGACCGCGGGCGCCGCCGCGTTGTTGCTCAACGAGCCGTCGACAGCCACGACGCCTGCCGTCAGGAACGGCAACCAGGGTGCCCGCGCCGGTGGCGCCAATGCGGCCACCCAGCAGGAACAGGTGGATACTCACTTATTATTCAGGCGAAAGCCTTTATTGCCTCATCGTTGGTTTTGTTTTACACGGCCCATGCGTTTTCTTTTGTTCGTTTTGTACATTTCATATCAATCGAAAGCATTATATAAGGAGGGGTGCTTACTGGTTTCCAACTGAAAACTGCGGCGGAAGTACGCACAAAAAGCAGTAACCGAAAAAGAACTACAAAACAAGAATGTTCAAAATCAAGTAGTCGTACCATTTTTTCGAACATGATGGTTTAACGTGACGGAAACTAAGGGCTATGCTCGTTTCCTTAAGATATTTGCAGCACTAATAAAGGTAAGGGTGACCTCTGCCAATCAAGGTGGCGCGTACGCTACATGATTAAGCTACGCTTCTGTCGCTTGCGCATTTTGAGGTCACGCATCCCTGCCTTAGTTGGCATCAGCATTTCGAATAAACACCTCCAAATAGCTGTCGCTGAAATTACATCACGTATGAAGCCTTGTTCGTACGCGTGACGCAAGCCTTTTCTTATACACCTCTATCCCACGCCCCACCCACCCTACCGTAAAAAAGGGTTAGAACTCACCTGTGGCGTTGACGCGAGTGTGGCGGCATTAAGGCAACTGACACCTTCCACCGAGAGCTAATAACTCTTCGTAACAGAAAATATGTCTCTCAAATTTGCACATCTCCGTTAAACCACTCATATTACAAATCATTAAGGTAAAGTCCGGTTTCGTTGTTCTTTCTGCGAAGTACTCATGAACTTCTATACAAACCCTCGTTCTAATTCATGCCTACAGTCGTGAACACCATGTCTAGAGCGCTTGAGTGGTCCGCTGCGTAGAACGTGAAGCGAATTTTTTAACGCTGCTGCCATTCTAAGGCCAGTGTTCTTTGTTCTAAGTTGTTCGCGTGGCTATTTTGCCGCATTCAAGCGCAAGTATTAGTATCGCCTTAAAACACCTGCTTTCTTTCCTCAACACAGCATCGGTCGAGAGCTCTCAATTACGTCGGTATAGCATTTGTCAAAGACGTGTAGCGGAACACGTGCAGCTCCGCTAATTGTCAAGAGACCGGCAGCGGTAGAGAGAAGAACAACATTCAGGAAATTTTGTGATGTAATCGTGCCGTAAGGGACACACTTCACGAGTCGACAGTGAATCGATTGTAGTGCGGTGAGTTTCGGCAAAGGAAAGCCGCTGTGGAAAACTTCTAACGCTTCCTATTGCTGCTGTGAACTCGAGCATCAGGAAATCTGAGAGGAAATGGGCGTAACACCTAGAGCACCTCTCGCAGATCCGAGCATGCGTACGGGGTCCTAGAGAAGAAACAAGCATCCTTGCGCGCCTTCCTGTAAGAGCGCTCTTTGTTCGCAAGCCACAGCACGCGGCGTGCACGCAACTAAAACATGAAAGCACAACTCATTTCGTCGAAGCTTGAAACGCAAAAAAAAAGTCAGGGACAAATGGCCAAAATGGAAAAGGGTTAGCTTGCAAGTAAATTTTATTTGGCGCACGGAAGCATATAATACAGAAGAAAGCCGTCCGAAAAGGAAAAACAAGGCGAGACTCATCGCGCGCTCATGCCATGACCACCAAGGCACGCGATTTCCTTTTCTGACGAATGTACCGATAAAGTCCCGACGCACACAGTTGCATTCTTGCGAATCAAACGTGTTTCGATTATTCCCTGTATGCAACGATTCCTGCTCTTTGCCTCAACAGTGCAGTCTCCGACCAAGCAATGGCTTGCAGATTTTGCTAGGGCAGTCACAGCAATGTTCAGACTGGTTGCCCTTCCTTGGTGTACCACAGCGCGCTTGTGTTAAGCCAGTATTTCATTTAAACATCTGCCAATCTTTCCTGTGTAAAAGGAGTAAACTTGACCAGCTAGCCCAATCAACAGCCTTGCTGTGAAGCACAAGATGCCCAGGGCCATCTGCCTTTTCGAAAACCTACAGGAGTACGATATGCGTGGGCGTGCACTGGTAGTATCATTCGAAGTCGTTAAAGGAACACTGCAGATGAGGACAGCCCAATTTGATTTTGTATTTTGTGAAAGACCATTTCGAATACTTTTTCAAGGTATGTTAATGTTTGTGTGACAGAAAAGTGTGGATTTATTGCTGAGAAAATATATATTTAAAATTTTCCCGGCTACTCAACTAAAATTTGTGCTAGGGCGATGTACAGGCAGCCAGTATCTGTGAAATCGGCTTGTGATGTCGACATCTTTTTGACATATACATGGTGTCCCAGCTAAATGTGAACAAAGTTTTATTAAATAAGGTGCACCCTAACCCCGTGAAACCTACGGAGAGCAGCTGAGAGTAGGCAATCCTACTCTGTTGTATATGTTTAGTCCGTTTACGTGTATTAAATGTTTTTTGTATTGGTTTGTATTGTATATTTGTATTGTTTGTTTGTATTGGGTTGAGGAAGAAGGTGTCAATGAAAACGTTGTATATCGGCTCGAAAAACGACTAGCTACGTTGTTTCCGTATACGGTTTACGAGGCTTTCTTTATTGCCCTTCGAACAAAGCCCGCAAAATACAAAAAAAAAATCTGAAAGCACTGTGGAATTAACGCTGCAGAAATGCGACAGCTGGAGCATTGCTGCTACACACGGTGCATGATCACGTTTGCTCTCATTATCATATCAACTAAATGCACGGTCATTATCTCCTACTATCATCATTGCCATTATTACTAATCGCAGCATCATTGCCACCGCTGGTATCACCTACAAGGAGAATTTACGTTTCACGATCTCGGCCGTGGCGCAATTGGTTAAAGCACTCGGCTGGGGATCCGAGGGATGGGGTTTCGTTTCCGGTGGAGAAAGGATTCTTATTTTTCTGATGACGTCGCCAGGTGATTGACAGGTGACACATCAGCGCACAGATCCGACGCCAAATCCCGCGCACATCCCGCGCACAACTCTAGCGCACGAGATTTCGTTCCATGAGCATAGAAAGGATTTTGCCTTCAAAAGAAAACACGTGATAAGGCAGCAATTTCGGCTCTCCCAGACAACCGATCGAGTAACGAAATACGCTTATCTCTGCAACGATGCTCCGAAATAGGTTTGACGTTTTGCGATGGTTTCGTTTAGAGAAGTGAACCTGGAACTGCTTGTCCTATAAAAAGGGAGCGGGCGTGGCTTTTCACGGTTGGCAGCTCTAGTAACACGTCACTGTCGGTCTCCCCTGATGGGGCTGGGGCAGGCAGGTTACCGCCGCTTGCGGCGGGGGCTAGTCTGCCACCGAATTTTTATGTTGTAGGCCGTCATTGCACCTGCCACCGCTTCGGTGGTGGACGACGGCTGTTTTTGCCGCGCACGTCTTTCTCTCCGTCTTCCTTTTCTTCTCTATTTTCTCTTCTGTCTGCAAGAGTCAGCGGAGGTGGCTCAGCTACAGAGCCAGTAGCAGGCCCGTCCATTTCCTTTTCCTTCTTCCTACAGCCACAACAACAACAACAACGTCACTGTCGGGACACTGTGCAAGCGCGTTGGCGACGACGACGCGCCGTGTTTTGATGTGACGTGACGTTAGCACCTCATTACTATTGGATATGTGCTCCAGTCTTCAAACGAAGCTCGAAGGTCAAGGCTGTAAAAAAATTGAATCAGCCTTATCGTAAATGTTGCACGCGTTCATCGCGAATAAAAATTCCATCGTCCTGTTTTTCTGCGCACTCGCTTTTACAGCTTACTTGTAACAATAGCTGGCGCATCGCTCTTCACCACCGCAAATAATAATAATAATAATAATAATAATAATAATAATAATAATAATAATAATAATAATAATAATAATAATAATAATAATAATAATAATAATAATAATAATAATAATAATAATAATAAATTGGTACACAAGAAGGGAAAGGCGCCGTATCTGTCAAACCCCGCTTAGGGCGAGATGGCTGACAAAAGAGGTCTTAGTTATTTAAGTTAAGTTAAATTGGTTCACAGGAAGGGAAAGGCGCAGTA
>JAJIZL010019857.1:0-29744 GCA_023969395.1 Amblyomma maculatum | reverse complement strand
CGAAACGCAGCCGCCGCGGTCGGGTTCGAACCCGGGAACTCCGGCACAGTAGTCGGGCGTCTTACCACTGCACCACCCCGGTCGTTTGGGAGTGCTGAAATTGCTGTCCCATCATCATCATCATAATCTGTCACGTGGTTGTTTTTGTATTTCGCGGGCTTTCTTCGAAGGTCTCTTGAAGAGTGAGCTGGGTGTCTGTCCTTGGCATGCAGTAATCATCGATAAAGACTGATTATGAATTTGTCCTGAGAGTTATTTGGAGAAAATATGCGACGAAAATGTTACGTAAATACCCTTGCCTGTAGGAACGCTGACAAACGAAACATCTCGAGGCGAGGGAGTTGCATACTTTTTCTCGTGTCCTGCGTTTCTTATGCTGGCTTTAAATTGCAATAACATCTCGCTTTGGTAATGTATGTACCTCGTTTATCTTTCCAGGGTGAACAGGCCGCCGAGCACCTTCTTCTAGGTCCGCTCGTGGACGTTCCACACTAAGCCAAGTTCCCGTCCCTTCCGTCCCTTGAAGTCACAGCCAGCCAGGCCTCCAGAAGGAGCATAAGGAAGAAGACCTTCACGAGCAAAAAAAGACAACAAGCACAAGGGAATAAGAGCCCCTCAGCAACTCAATATGAAGGCGTCACACAGTAGCCGATGCCAATGATTGCGACGCTGATGCGAAAACGGCAAAACGGCGTCGTACCAAGTGACTCTTCGATGACGTTTTGTTGCCCTGAGGATAGAGCGACATGACACGGCGCTCAAAACAGAGCTCAACGTGACCACGACACACACACACAAAAAGCCCGCCTGCGCAGTACACAGAAGAACGTTCAGAGAACGATACTCTGAGGAAGAGGCACTTCGGAGACTGTACCGTAGCCAGTGACACTGGTACTCTATTAAGCAGCGATGTTAGGCATAATCGTATCGCGCAGACTACGAAGGATGCGCCGTCAAGCCTCAGGTCAGGACAAAGGAAAATGACAACCGTGTCGATGCTTCAAGAAGCACCAAGGGTAGACGCTGGGTGTGGTGACACATTGACCTAGAGACCCAGCTGTTTTTGAACTTTGGCAGACGTCTTTGTTCCGGAGTGCGGTTCTGCGCTCCTGCTGTGTCCCAGCGACCTTTTCCTGAGAACACATTTTGTGAGGTGCACCGGCGGACGTGAAGCGATGGTTTCAAAAGACATTCACCACAACCCTCATCGTGACGTTCCGGCTGGCTACGTCTTGTTGACGGTATCGTGGCGATGGCTTGTGTCTTTCAGCTTTGAGACCGTGGTTAAAAGACGGAGGCCGCGACTGCGCCTGAAGAACTCATGAGCTTCGCGCGTGCTACTGTAGGCAGACCTGAGCGATAGGTTCACTTGAGAAGCAAAGCGTACCTGAGACAGAACTGCGCAATCGTCCTCGGCACTCCCCAGTCGCCGCCGGTGACTCCGACTGTGATGATGAGGCAGTTGATCCATGCACGTTTTGTGTTTTGCCCCCTTAGTAAAATACCACGCTTGCAGCAGTGCGCTTTGCTTTACGCTGTTTGCGTTTCTGAATGAAATCAATCAATCGCTGTTTAGGTGGTGTCGTTTGCTTTCTGGATAGTTTCCTACCCGTCTTTGTGGCTTTGTGTTTTCGTGGGACGAATTTTTCATCGGCCAGGCAGCCGTGAAATTCGCAATCGCGCAACGTCTTTCGCAATAGTTGATCCTACATCTTCTTAAGATTGGAAGTCTACGGGAGATTCCTTCACCTTTTTATAGGAACCATGTACTAATACCCCAACCACCTCGACCCTTGACCATGCTCTCTTAACCACGGTCTCAAAGCCTCGTAGCAAGCCAGACGATGACCAAGCAAGAAGTCCTGAGTGAAGGAGGGAACGTGTTCGCGTCCGTCGCCTCCGATGCGACATTGGTGCCATTTTTTTGTTCCTCTTTTAACCGAGACCAATTTATGAGGCTGCGCCCCGTAGACTCGAGTGTAAGTGTTTACAAGTGATATACAGTGCATCAGTATTTCTTCGCAAGTTGACTGTGCGCGTGCTTCTTAAAGTGGTCGGCTGTAACTGCCTTCGCTCGCTCGCTCTGTTTGTCTGCGGAGTTCGCTCCCCACAACCAGCCACGCGACAGAATGCGTCGTTGTAATCATGGTGGAGGCAGAACCTACGCAGTTATCTCTCTCCTTTTTACTGTGTGCTAATATATGTGCGCGAGCGCTACACCTGTTGAATCGACAGCCGCTGTCTGACGTTGAAATGTTTAAGTTGGTCCAAAGGACTTAAGCGGAACACGTTTTCACGCGCACCTGAGCGCAGACATGTGCACACTGCCGCCATTAACTGGAAAGTGCCAGTGGCGCCATCTGTCATGATGTATCCGAAAAAAGAAAATGGTTTGGGCTGCAACGGTGTGCATCGCCAGTCGAGTTAAATGGACTGCGGGACGAAGTCATCGCTCAGTTATTTTATATCTATCTATCCTATGGCTTCAAACTTCCCAGCAGAGCTTTTTGATCTTGCCAATGGGGAAACTCCGCTTCAAAAAAATTAGTTGTTGTTTAACTCCGGTTAACCCTAGTTGAATTGCGATAGCAACGGCGGAAGTTTCTTTTGCCTGCTACATTATTCCCCTATCACGCCCTATCACTGTAAGGTGCTACATTATTGGGGACGCTTAAGCTCATTTTTTAGGAGTATGACGCGAGAGCATAAGTTACAAAGCCTTCTTCTCCTTCTCCTCCTCGGCTGTTCAAGGTCAAGCGTGGCGCCCACAGGGGATACGCGCCGACTCGAAACATAGAAGCTGCCTGCTACTGCCTTCATCGTCTGCTGAAAATCTCTTTGTTTATTTTTTTTATTTCATTCTTATTTATACGAACATCACGCCTAAGAATTTCTATTATTGCATCTCTCGAGCTGGTTTTGTTTGTCAGGTGGTTCTGCACTTGCCAACAGCCGGGAAGTTTGCAACTCAGACACAGTTTCCTTTAATGGCCGCGGGCGTCGCCACTATTCGTACACACCCAAATTTTGACCAGTATAACCCGCCGTTTTTGATACATGGGCCCTATGGGAAACTTCGGAACAGGTACTATTAAGGAGCTCTGCTTCCCAGCCCTCCTCCCCACCCCACTTTTAACTTCACCTCTCCATCGTGTTCTACGCTGCCTCCATCTACGTTACCCTTGTTTTGGAAGCCACCCTTTTGCCGTAATAGACCGCCGCTTATCCATGCTGTGTATTACGTGATCCACTGCACTTCGTTTCTGGCTCCTTTAAATTAGTGTGAGAGCGTCATCTGCTCGTGCTTGTTTTCAGCAGTTATATTCTAATCTGATATCGGAGCGGTGCATCATTGCTGTCTAAAATTATCTCTGTATAATCTCCCGCATCGAACATTTCACGTATACTTAAAGGGTAGGGATTTCCCTGTTTGGCACATGGCCTCCAACCGCGCAGAGTGGCAGCCTAGGAACATTCTAGCGGCAGATGGCACCAACCGCATATTCCGATATGGCGGTTCCCAGTGCATTCGTCGGGACGCTATTTTCTGGTCTGTGAGAGTCAAGCAGTTTTTCAAGCGTGTTGACATTGCTTATACTTTTGCTGTTGTCACTTGAACGGGTACACACATCACACTGACGTCACGTGTTTTATCTCCCATTTTCCTGATGAGAAGGAAAATCTTTTTTTATTTCTTTCTCTCTTGCGCTGCTACTGTACCATACTCGTGTATGTGCGGCAATGATGTACTTTAGGGACATCATGCCGCACCGTGAAAGACTTAGTGGGTGATTGAGCGTGTATGTGAAGTCATGTGGCGCTACGAGAGAGCTGGCCTTCCCTCTATGTTCTTTATATACTTGGTATTGATTACGTCATCACTGTGGTTTCACGGCGAAACCGGCTTGTCTTCTTGTTGTGCAATTAAACTATCAATCTCCGGCCAATGGTGCATTCCATATGTGATACACATATAGGCGTTTCTATTCGATAGGGGCGTCATGGGTGCCGCAGAAACAGATGGGACGAAAAACCAAAATCTCAACTATAGCTGAAAGCTTTTCATGCGAGTTTTAGTGGAACAAAAATTTCTCTGATTTATACGAGAGGCTTGTAAGGCAACGTGCGAACTTGCGGTGTCCCAGAATGTAAAGGGAACAGCGTAATGAAAATTCAGTGCTGAAAACAGAGTCGTTGAAACAGGAGCATTCATGGACGATGGAAAAACGCAAAACCTAATAATGACCTGCCGCCAATAATCTGTACTTCCCCTTGACAGTTCTCTTCTTAGAGCAACATACTCGTAGGTTGCTGTATGGCTCTGAAACTGAGCCCGCAGCACGTTTGCACATAGCTGTAAAACTCAGTACTTATCATACGTGAGCGATGAGGCCAATTTTACGCTCAAACAACGCCTATAAAAACTTTTCTTCCTTTTTCCTACCCGCTTAAGCCTGTTCTGCTCAATCCTGAATATCTGCGGCCGTCGTAGTCGCCATCTTTCCCAGCAAGATCTAGCGTTCGGTAATTATTAAAAGGTGGCGCATACTCTTCGTCGGTAAACTTTATTGAAGTAATTTTGGGTAAGTGTATTGGGGCCAGTAAATTGTTAACTGTGGCGTTGCCGTTTTTGTAGCACTGGGTCGTGGTAAGCGTTACCGCTGGTGTTTCGATAGAAGCTTGGTAACTTTTGCTGCCCGTAAGCGTGACTAGTGAAGTTAAGTATTTGCCGGTAAACGTAAACAGTGACGTTTTGCTGAGAGCTTAGTAGTATTTGGCTTTTAATAAAAATAAAAGTCACCGTGTGGTGCTCGGACGTCCAATATCACCTGGTGAGATCAGTATCGAAAAAATTGGGAATTAAGGTGCTTGTCCAAGCATGCCCACTTTTTAATAAGAGCATTTTCTTCTCTCTCGGAGAAGAGAAACCTAGCCGACCCAGCCCAGTACAATCTCAACCTTGCTCTATATTGCCGATGAAGCCATTTACAAGTTTATCCTAAGCGTATTGCCCAAACCACTTCTCATTATTATGCTTAGTCACTGTCGCTAGAGCTTGTTTCCGATGCGTAGTTAATTTTAACAGTATTTTTAATATATTCGCATTTACTGCGTCCTAAGAACAGACTCGCTTACCGTGAAGACTGTAGTGGTTTCTGATAGTACGAAACGTTTCACTGAGGGCGAACTACTGTGTAGGAATGTTTCTCCACCGCCATTCTAGTGAAATGGACGGACAGGGTACCACCTACTTACACTAAGGAGGGAACGAGCCCACCGTTTACATTTGCATAGTTGTTGTTTTTTTCCTTCATGGACGTCCGACTTATGGTGCTTGGTTAGGGTTCTCCGCACGTTCGTAGCATATCGCAAAAGCCATCGGGGCCGGCACGTCGTTAGAAGGGTCACCCGTAACAACGGGCAACTCGTTGTACCGAACTGCGCGAATAAAAGCTCAGTGTACATGTCGCGTTTGACAAACATTGCCTAATCTTCACAATTCGTCCACCGTGTATCTTGTAATCTTAGTCCTGTCCTCTTTGCAGTGATGCGTCAGCATTGAATCCATACCACATTAAGTAAATTAGCATTAGCCTAAAACTCTTGTTTGCGTCGCTAGCTGTGAGTGACACAATTGTCGCTTGTTTCTAAGCGACTCCGTTTCTATTTTCGTCCCAATTTATAAAACAAAAACCGTCGTGTCAGGAACCCCAGATCTTCCGTTCACGAAGGAATACCCAGGGTTGCATAGAAGCAGTTTCATGCTCCTGTTGCGAGAATGGTGCCGAATATAATAATAGCCTGCCTGTATACGTACCTTATAAAATTTCGATCGCAATGTCCTATTTATCTGCACTTCGATTAAAAGCGGCAACGCACCAGGCGTAATTTTTAACCGCATCTCAGGATCATCACATCGCAGAGCCGTATACGTTCTTTCATTGAAGATATCACTGAGGATGTGCTATAAAGCGCAGTCAATAACACCAACAGTGTAATCTAGCTGATGTGCTAATCCAGTCGAGAACACCAATAGTGTAATCTAGCTGGTTAGCTAAACCAGCCAAAGGTTGTCTCGTTTCATACAGCACGCTACATACTTAGGGAACATTTAAGTTGCGTTAGTACCAGATTTCATCCACTGTAATAAAAAAAATTAACGATGGTCGATGCGACACGTTACGCGTACCCCTCATGTAGGGATTAAAGTCTGGATAGCTTAGCTAATATTTTTAGCCGTAATTCATGCGGAAATACTAATTGCACTTTCTCTGTTTACACTATGTTATACAGCTGACCTTCTATTTTGCTATTAGTTTTTTTCTGAGACGTGAGAGAAACTGTAATTGATCGCGCAAATTGGTTAGTGTAAACGTGCTGTATAGCGTGGCCTCTACCTGCCCGCTTCTCTTCAAAATACAGATATCGGGATGGGCAAGGTAGTTTGGTTGACTGAAGGGTATGTCGAGTTAAGATCGCGGACCGCTTTCGTCTGCGTATGCACAGCACGAACCAAACTTTGTGGATGTAACTCATCGCTTACCTTTCTTCTCTCAAGGTGCTATGACATGCATAACTGCGTCCGTCTAGGCCAGCTCCCTCGAAGCGCCGTGTTTTATTTGTCTTTACTTATTTATGCGTGGTTATCCAGTGCACTGTTGCGTCATGCCCAAATCCACCGTGCGTGATAGGTGAGTGTTTTAATCGCGCACATTCAAAGGGAAAAAACGTGTTTAAAGAAATGTGTGCCAAACGATTGTATGTAACAACAACTTGTGGCGAATAACGCAATCAGTTTTAGATAGCATCTTTACCAGCCGTTTTAATAGAAACGATCTTTAGGACAAAGCAGAAAGTGACCTTTGAATTCTTTCGAAGCATAGCGCTGACACTTCAGTGACAGAATGAAGGCCACCACTCAATAGTTCCCGGTGGTTATTGATCTACACAACTCCTTTTTGTCACTCTCATGGTGCTCGGAAACAGCCCTTGTCGAATTTACAAAAACAAACGATAGAACGATGCCTCGGAAAGAGTTGAGTACTTATAAAAAAGACTTAAAAATTTGGTTTTCAAAGTAAAAATAATAACATACCTTGACTTTCTTTGGAGTCTCTTTGGACCTCGACTCAAGCCACCAGATGAGCTCGGAGCCCACCATTGTAACGGCGCCAGTTTCTGTTTGCACGCCCATCGCAATGTTTCCCAACATTACACATATTCATCGCCCACGATGTCACAGTTATGAACCATAACAGATTTTCGTCTTTTTGACGTCAGAACGGAACTGAAAAACCAAAGCGGTGAGCTTCCAACCCTACTTAGGGCATCGTGATTAAAACGCCGCCGGAATTTTCCAGGCTTCATGTAAAGCTCGAGGCTAAATAAAATTTCTTGTCGATTATCGATTACTGGTCAGCTCAGTGCTCATGTATGCCGTGCAGGGGACGAACACATGTTGAAGTGATGAGAACGACGTCATATAAAATCTCGCGATGCCAGTGTCGGATCACTGTCATCAGTTGTAAGATCATCTCAAGTTCAGCGCAAAGTGTTCACAACAGTTTCGAAGATAACTTGAGCCAAAGCCAATCACTCAGTGGCCAAAAGCTAAATAGATATTGTGACGTCACAGACGCTCGGTTACGAGCTGTGCGGCCAGACTCATCTGTTCGTTCCAGGCTAATAACGTTTTACTCGAACCACCCTCATATTCGATGCTCTTGCGTGAACGCAATATCCCATTCAGCACCGAAACAAACATAACCGGACCTAAGCGTCTGAACACGGTTCCTTTCAGTTTGACTCGCACGTATCATTACCGAACAGCGCCCGCGTGTTCGCATTTTTGGTCAGGGTAGTTTACCGCTAAAGCGCTTACATTTGCGACGCAAATGGTACAGCGTATAATGACATAAGAGCCGCCTTATTTTTTTTTTTTTTGTATTCCTGAAGTCCTGCCCGGTAACACGCCGCTAATTATGTCGGCTGAATGACGTCATAGGTCATGTGTTACCGGTCAGTTCTTCACTTTGCCCTAATGGTCTAGTCACCACAGACGTTGATTGTAATGGAGGTGTCAAATGTAGGGGCACGAAACAGAAGTCGCCGTTATTGTGAGCGGGCTTTCCTTTTCTTATTGATTGTAGCAGGTAGCAGCAGCGCACTGGATGTTTTCGCACCGAGGTGTTTTCTACTGTGAGTGAGCGCTTGTTTGTGTGCGTGTGTGTGTGTTTGTCCGCTCAGAACTCGGGGACAGAGCTCTCAGAAATCAGTGGTGTCGCGTTATTTTTATGTAGGCGCTAAGCCAATGAGCTGGTCTTGGCTCGGCTTTCAGCCATCCTGTTGAACGCGTTTTCTTGACCACCTAGCGCTTTCCGCTAGTTGTGCACATGGAGTATAACCGCTGTGTTTCGGTGATTGGCTAAGAACGAACCTTAACCTTGTTTTTGCTGGACGTTAAGGGGACGTTGTTTCCCAAACGTTCCTACGCTGCTTGCAAAGATGACAGCATCTGTCTGACCGTACCCTATAATGATTTGAGACAGTAGAACGCGCACAACGCCACTTTCCTGATTTCCTAGATCTTACACAAAAGACGGCCTGTGAACTTAAAGCGCAAGAGACTTTTCTTGTTACAGTGTGTTACTGGAAGATAACATAAGCCTAAAGATACAGTGCGCTGTGCAGCTCTTTCTAGTCTGTGAAAAAATAGTGGTGGCTGAATATTTAAGCCTGACTCAAAACGACCGTTTACGACCATCAAATCTTGAGGCACCGCATTACAATAAGTTACCGTAAAATTCAAGACACAGCAAGCTCGTTTTAGCTGCACAGGAAGAAAGTATTTGTGACTGTGGTAGTCTTCTCTACGCTCGTCAACAGTTGTAGTAAGAGCTGGCTGAAACAGGAGCTTGTTTGGAGTTTTCCTACTTTGCAAGTGCTGAAACATTTCAACTCACCGAAAACCTTTCAGCCTTCAGAAGTAGCTGATCAGAGACAAATCCACGGAAGCCGAATGCGTCGACACAGGGCAAATTTCGCTCCCCTGTTCACAGCTGCGGAGGTGCCTAGTGCCGAGAAAGGAAGACATGTGAGCCGTGTAACACTATCCTTTGTATGATAGAAAATTGTCTGAAAAGAGTGTCAAATGAATCGCAACGCCTGTTCTTATTGAGTCTTTGTGTGTGCTTAAGTGATGGAATGTATAGATTACAAGAGTACCCAAATGTTGAACTTTGTGCAGAAGGGTTGCTTGGACGTGGAGCCACTGTATTGTGAATGTCGCCTCTATTAGATGTTGTTGTTCGCGAAACTCTACGGTCGTTCTAAAATGTATTGTGTTGGTGATGCACGACCTATGGCTCAAACACTGCACTAGTTCGGGTTGAGACGACCTCTGTATAAGATTATTACGGGCATGACATGATGGAGCTCTGCTCGACGACGTACAAAACTAAACTACTCAGGACAGAGGAATGTTTCATTCCCGATTTACCACTGACAAGTCATTGCTGCTGGAGAAGTTCTCAAAACTGTTTTCACTAAACCAACTTACCGCATTTCATAATGCGGTAGTATTCGTTACAATGCGGCCTGAGCTATTGTCATCCAGTAGCTGAATTCACAAATCTCTTTGTTCGAAAAAACAAAAACCGTCTCTAGACGTAGACAGCTGTTCCTGTCACTGCGCGGAACTATGGCCTAACAGCTGTGTTAGGCATTAGAGCAACTAAAAAGACGGTGCAATTACAGAGATAAAGAAGGACTCGTGAGGATAACCTTCTTATAGAATACCTTGAAAATGTTAGGCTATAAGTACCAAGAAGCCCGCTACGGCCCGTTAGCTCGAGCTAACACGATTCGACCTTTCCGTTATTTCGAACTGACTTTTTGGTCCGTAGAGATCAGTGCATCAATGGTCCCCGTTAATACAAAATTCCGAATAATTAGAAGAAATTTCCTGATTCGACGTAAGAAGAGAGAGCAAGATGACTGACGCGATGGAAGCGAGGATGACGCAATGATAATTCAAGCATTTTACAATTTGAAGGCAGCTAAAGGGTAGTTGAATTTCAAATTACATTAAGCAGGGAAAGATGACGGCCAGAGGACCAAGTGGGAGCAAGCATGTAGTATTTCGGAGAGAGGGAAGGGAAATGACAGAGGGGAAGAAATTGCTGAAATTTGTACTTGCCACCCGGATCACAATCGTCGTCTGCTTTTTAACTTGTTATATGGAGGGTGGCGGTAGGGGGGGGGGGGGTTCTAAGCATCTATGTATCCAACAAACGACAGGACGAACTAAGGTCATGCCCCGAACTGTCATTACGTTCTAGTAACCTGAATCCAGCTTTAGCGGATGGCATCAGGTCAGGCCTGTACAACTCAACGCGGCCTCAGTAAAGCAGTCGGCAGCACTGGTTAAACAGCCTCGTTAATCGTGATTTATCGATGCCATGTGAAAGCAGTGTTGAGCTGTTCCAGAAGTAGTTTCGCGTGTTTGGAACCCTGTTCTAACTCTGGCCTGTTTTCCTCGTCGTGATGTACCTTGACCGGCTGTTGCCTGCGGTTCTGCTGGTGTGCTGAGCGTTTGACGTAGCTCTCTTACATAAAACCCTCGGGTGAGCAGTTCGAGGAAAGCTTGAAGTAGTGTTTACGAGTGTTGCTGGGCATAGCTACTTCACAGTGTCCAGAGTCTGTTGTTTGCAGTGCAAGCAAATGTTTCGATTTCTTCAGGAAGGGTGAGGAAAAAAGAACAGCGGGACGCTTGCTGAAGACACATTGTATTCTCGAATCTGTGTGTACAAAGTGGCTGCAAGGTTGTGTCTAAGGTTTCAGCCGCAGTTATTCTGAGTGCTCTAGAACTGTATAGTGGTATTCGAAGTCGTAAACTGGCACTGCAGAAGCGGACAGCACAACATGCGGTGGCGTCGCATTCGGCAGTTCTCAATTCAAGCGCGGTGTCATCCCTAGAAGCTACCGTTGTCTGCTTTAGACATAGACTATTGCGATGTTTTATATTCTTGCCACTGTTCATTGGCTGCTAATTGAATGCCAAACATTTACGTTGTCATTGATATCGATCTAAGCCACAGATTACTATAAACCCACCAAAGTTTCCACGATAACTTATTTAACTTTCACTCATTTAGGCCTAATGAAACGGTCAGGATAAGTCACCATCCACAGAAAGCATGCACACAACCTCCTCGTTACCATGGTAACAGCGAGCTGCCAACGTCTGCACTTGGACGTTAACACTGAGCTAGCCAATGCGTCCAGAAATATCGCCTTCATCCCATTCCACAGCAGGTTCATTCACGCTCGGGTTTAGTTTATTTGATTCCTACTGGCGACCTCTTGTGTTGAGCATTGACACCGAACGGCATGCGCCTGTTGACATCTCTCCGAAAGGTGCACACACTTTGAGCGTTCTAAAATCGCATACAGGCGATGGCTACCGCTATCGATCAATCGCGATTAATGGGGCCTCGTTTTCCCACGTGTACATTTCTGGAGCATCTCTCACCGCGGCCCAACCTTGCGCCACAACTAGACAAGCCAAGGCGGCAGTCGAAGCCGAGGACCACGTTGCAGACGACAATTAGCAACGGCCATTTGCTCAAAGCCGGCAAACTGTCGACTTAGTTAAAGAGACCAGGGCCTTCCCTCTCGTTAAAAGAGTTTGGTCGTGAATGTCAAGGCTCTGCAGATGATGTCGCGTTGTAAATGCATTTTCCTGATTCTTTACTTCGCTGTTGTTTCTTCTTTTCTTTTTTCACCTCTCCAAAACGTGTCGTCTGCATCGTTAACTAAGTCGGCAGCTTCGAGGCTTCCGGGGATGGCCTTTCAGGGTCGCCATTGGTGCTGCCTCTCTCTATTTTTCTCTTTTCCTCTTTCTCTTTTCTCTTGGGGTGTGTGAAAGTGTAAGGAGGGCCCTTCATTTGGGCTCAACTACCCCGGCGCATTTAATTCTATTTGTATACAAGCGGCGCGCGTTCTTCGTTAAACAAACACACAAACACAAAGAAGCTGGAAAGACAAACATGTGCAGAGCGGTGTTTGCGGAAAGGCCGTCTGCTCCGCGGCATTTAATGTTTTTCTAACTTGAGTTTTCGTTAATAGTCTGCCCGTATTCACTGGTAGAAGTGCTTTGCAGACGACAATTCTAGTTACGCCTAGTACAGGTACGTAGTCGCCCAGGAATATGGCACTCAAGATGTTTGAGGCAGGATAAAAAGGGAAGGATGGGGGGGGGGGGGGGGATGCTATGTGATTTGCGGATCCTGAAATCATTGATATAGTTTCGACGTTAACTTTCTTACGAAACAGCTGGCCCTTTGTGTCCTGATGGTTCGTATAACTATTTCGGAAACCCCTCTTTTGATGTGCACGCTAACCTAGACAATATTAGTTTTCCGCTTTACCTCTCCTTTTCATTTCTTTAGAACTTTTGAGGTTCAGAAGCGGGTATTTGAGTCTGTGAGGGCGTTTATTTATTCAATAGCATGAAATAACTCGAATTCACTTAGCTTGTTAATCAATATATGTTTCGCTGTGCAATAGGTGAATGTGGAACAAAAGAATGCCTCAACTTTCTTCACTTTTGCATGGTTTCAATAAGGGCAGAAGTGCTGTTATAACAGGCTTCAAAGTACCTCAGCAGGCATTTATCAGATCTTTCTGTCATGAAAATGACTCTCTCTTCCCTTTCTGTGTTCATCACACACACCTCCTTGCAAGAATCGCGGGTAAATGTACTTCATCTTTACTCACCTGAGACTTAGTGACGAAAAGCTAGAAGGGTGACAAAGTAAGATTTCTATGTCCATTAAAGCGTCATTCCTCAGCCAACACCTTTCTTTCGTGCACCTATAGCCAACATTATTCGTGCAGTTCCTTTAAGACCGGTCGCTTTCCCTCTAAACATTGGGATGTCATTTTAGTTTCATGAATTGCGTTGTTCACCGTGTCATCGACATCATTTAAGCAGCTGCTGACGTCAGTATGCACCTGCCTAAGGGATGTGCCAATATCAGACCACGATTCGAACTTCTTGAAAGCCGAAATTTGATCATGAGGGGCATGTGCTATGACCGTACCCTCAAAACACAACGTAAAATTATAAAGCTGCGAGCAGACGGCCTTCAGTTTATCTTCGCGTATTTCGACGGGGAAGTGTGACGGAATGGTGACAAGGATGTACTTACATATGCTTAAATACCCTGCACACGACACAACAACATGTAGACACAGAAATTGTATACAGTCCCTCAAAGCTTGTTGAAAGGGACGCGGGCGGCCACGTTGCGTTTGTTTTGATGTGGATTAATAAAGATTAATGTATGTCTTTCGACGAACAGTCTCTGCTTACTTTCCTCTTGCCTGTCATCTTGACACACTGCATGCCTCTGAATCAGCGGCCAATTACGGAGACAGACTCGACTGCAGTTTGATGGTTTACGAAAAAAAAAAAAAAAAAGCAGCTGAGAAAGAGGATGACGACAAAAATAACCATGCTTTTGGCTTCCCACTGCAGTTCATGGGAGTCAACGAGCTTAGAGATGCCAGTGCAATGACGGCGGCCTAAAGTCCGATGTTCTTGGACGCAAGCTTTAATTCTGAGGACGCTCAAAAATATCCCAAAATACTGTTACGGGGATATTGAAGGGAATTGTTCAATCTTCCCAAGCGCTGCACAAACTACCTTTTAGACTTCGTCCTTCGCTAGTATCGGGTGGTTAAGACAGCCATATAAAACCAGACTGAACGTTTTTGCTAACAAATTGCAAAACATTAACAAAAAACAAATATGAGCCGCTCCAGAGGGCAGATATGTGGGCACATCGATTGCTACATTGAAATTTTACGATGTACGAAATAAAATGCGCTTACTAACAAGTTCAGGTTTAAAATGAGTTTTTCCTGAATTTTTTGGCACGACACTACTGTGGGGTGGGTGACACACCACACTATACTTTACTGCACTTTATTTAAGCCATTAATACCACATTCATGCTACGTTATGATGAATTCGATAGGAGTCCACTTTTCGAGGAAGAAAACAAAGCATTAGCTACGTCTTTCCTACTCAAAACTTTGTCCTTGTTTCGAATAATCATCTCTGCCAGTATTTCTATAGAGTAGACGTATGCACGCAAACTGCCTACTCCGCAGAAAAGAGAACATAAAGCAACGATTCTTTTTTTTTTTTTTTTCAAACACTAAGCGCCATCTAAACACGGTGTACAAAAGCCGGTTTGGTTGGTACAAGCAACTGTCGTTCAAAATTGTTTTTATTTTCATCTTATTTTTATTCCCTGTCGTTTGTCCCAGAAACTCCTGTACCAGCTGGTATTATCCACACGCACTCACCTTTGACCTTCCTTTATCCCCAAACCCAACGCACACTTTGTCTTCCCAACCCAATCGGTTGGACTGCACCGTATATGCAATTGTCCATTTTTAGATCTAAAAGACGTCGTGAACGTCTTTATCGCCTCAAAATTAAATAAAGAAAAACAGTCGATTTGCATATTTAATCGAATGCGAAGTTAGTGAACCAGCACTGCTTGCCCTGAAGTCGGGGGTGCGATTACAGAAAAAGAATAGGAATGAATAAAGAGTAAAGGGAATAGTTGAGATTTGAGGTGAACTCAGCGCATGAGCAATGCAGATGCTCTAGACTTTCGGCATAACCACGTCTAGAGCCATGAAAGAAGGTCTCCAGGAAGAATAAAAATAACCGAAAAGCAAGGAAGTGCACTTGAAAGTGAGCATAAGGCGCGTAGGTGAGCACAAGCTGCTTCAGGATGAGGCGCGGAGTCATAGCTAGTATAGGTAGCAAATCGCGTTCACACCCGCTGTCTGTGAGGACAGAGGGGTAGCTGACGCGACGGCAGAGAGGCCGAAGTTGAGGACGCTCAAGTGGCACGTGATTACTCATTCCTGACTAACATGCGCTTGTACAGCACTGCCCGGTAACGACCGCGACTGGGCTAAGCACTAATCTCTGATTTGGCTGCAAGGACGAATTGTTCTTTCTACTCCACCTTGGGGATTTCCCTAAATATCAGATGAATACCGTTCCTACTTCGATTTATTGACCATTTCGTTCTCGCCCTACCATCTGATCTGCTTACCGTCCTGGTTAGCTCAGTAGGTAGAGCGACTGCCACGAAATGACGGTGGTCCCGGATTCAATCCCCGAACCAGGACGAATTGTTCTCTAACTACGAAGCTTCTTAAAAAGCAGTATAGCTTTCTTTTGTAGCCGTATCTGAGCTTGGGTGGATTTCAATGAGTATAATTACTCCCTTATTAAAAACAATTGGTTCAGTCGCATGCAGTAATGGCAGGGCGTTAAGTACATAGATAAAAAAGAATTACGGCATGCTGCACATAGCGTAGCTCGAAGCTGTCACTCTGGAAATAGCATCTTCCTCGGACTATCATTTACTGGGAAGTGTGGATTAAAGGACTTGCAGGACAGCAGCTTCCCTGTTCCCATTTGGAGGACATTCCCATCACCAAATAGGTTAACGCAGCGCTTTTGTTTTAGTTAAGACATGCGAAGAGTATATGCGCACTCTGTTTACTTAATGCAAAAGTCGCTTCCAAATCTACTGTCGTACAATGAACCAAAGCTAGCAAAATTTATTCGATACGCAGTGAACACCAATGCCCAAAGAGAAATGCCGTGGTCGAAGATCGTATCGGTACCAGTCAATAATCTTGCATCGTCTGCTCAGCTGCACGAAATATGCCGCAAATATGATTTCGATTTCAATGACGTGAGACGTATGGCTGCTTCGTCGTGTTATCTCGAGATTTATTACTACGGTAGTGTTGACCATTTCAACAGGATCTAAAACTGAACAGAGATTATGGTGCATCGTAAAAAAGAAGCGAGGTATGGACCAGGCACGTCTTGGTATTTCTTAGTTTCACTTCTCTCCTCCACTAATTCAGACCCCCTTGAATTGAAGTTCAACTCAGCTCAACGTTAGTTCGGCTCAAATTCAGGCCGGACTTTGTGTACAAAATTGTTGCGCAGAATTCTGTGGCAAAAGTTTCGTCCACGCAGCCATTAAGCAAGCATGTCGTAAAAAAAAATGGTGTATTTAAGTAGCAAGTAATGCATATTAGAGAGAGAGGGGGGGGGGGGGGGGGCGGTGCTGCGGATCACAGAAGAGGGGGAAGAAGGAAGAAATGGAACTAAAATAGATGACGAGAGTGATTACAGCGGAGCCTGGAGTTGTGGCGAAGAGGGTTTCGCGAAGACAATGAAAAAACCGTATGTCCTACAATGCTGCCGGTTCCCCGTTTCCAGCCGCTCCTCATCCGTCAACCGCGCGTCAGTTGAGTCGCAGTAAGCAAACATCGCTCTCCAACACGTATACGTTACCTGCCTCGCAGAATGCCTGGGAACTGCTTCCGGGTCCTGCCGGAAGTGCTAGACAGGAACCTCGGGCATAAACTTGTGCTGCGCGCAAAACGTAGACAGTACTGAAGATTGAGAACGAAGGAAGCGTGCAAAGAGAAGCATCGCGACGAGCTCTTCTGCGATAATGTGCCTGAAACATTTTTTTTTCGACCCTGCTGCTCACATAAAACGAGACACCAATGCCGTGGGAAGTGACAGCTCCCAGTCTGTGCTTGATGAGCTAGCTGTGGGCAAACAGGTCAAAGAGCTTCAGCGAAGTGAACGTTGCATGGTACTACATTCGTCTAGGTATGGTGTCCAAATAGCTTAACAGCGGGCGACGCTAGAAGGCGCATTTTATAAAATATTTGCAAGAAACCAGAGAAGGCTAGAAATATTTAAAAAATGAAGTGCGAAAGAAATAACATTGCCGCTAAATTTGATCAGGGAAATGGCGCCGATTAGTGCTCTCATCAGTAAAGGTGACCTCTAATATTGAACCGTCTCATCTTCCGTTCATCCATACGTCCATCCACCCACCGACACACCCCCTCAGTCACTCGTCCGGCAGTCCATCCATCAATCTGTGGTGTCCGGCTGTGCACGCACGAAGACTCAAGAAAACTTGCACCGATATAGGTAGGTGGTATGTTACACATTAGGTAAAAAAATGCATTTTGTGTGTGCGTGCGTGTTGCAATGAAAGATAGCATCCTTGCATTGAGATAATATGGGCGAGAGTGAACTACGTTTGAAGAGAACCAGCAGACGAAAAGACAGGGTGAGTTAAAAAAAAGCAATTCAGGCCAACCTTTCAAGGAGTGTGATATAGCGGCTGTAGCCCCAGATGAAATAATCATCCCAAGGACCTATAGAAGCGGTTTTCTGGACACTCTGAACATCTGGATCCGAATTAATTGTGTGAGAAGCCTCAAAGATCCAAACGCATGAAATAGGCTGAGCTAGGAGCTCACCCATCCTGAAAGCATACGGATGAATACGATAGCTATGAGATTAGGTTCACGATTTTGTAACGCTTCGAACGCCTGTCCACTAAAGATTGTATTCGGTAGTCAACAATGCGCACTTGTAAGTTTTGGAAGTTTTGGAGAAAGTGACTCAGGTGTGCGATGTTATACCTTTATTATACTCCCATAGGGCAGGCTTGGCTTCGGCCAAAGGCCAAACTGGACATGGGTTTGGCATTGGGTTTTGGCCATAGACTACAATGATGAAGACACGTTGTAGGCTCTGGCCACGACAAGCGAGACAGGTGGCCCAATTTGGGGGTGGTACCAGATAGGTGGGGAACTGGAAGACGCGTGACGTTGTGTATAAGGCAGTGTTCTCGATTTGTGCTCGTGCGTAGCGAATATACCTTAATCGATTTAGGCACATTACAGTCAAATCTAAATTTTTTAACAAGACAACTTTTACACGTTGCTTCGTCACAGAGTGGCGTGTGTTCGGCCAAATTTCATTCCTTGTGCACATAGCACGGAACAGCCGTAAGCATTTTTCCCTGCGCTCTTACTGGTGTAAGTCGCACAAGGGTTGTGCGGGCATAAATTAAAAACATGCTAACAGTAGCTGACCTTGGCAGGTAATGTCTGAACTCACGGAGTGAATAGAGAAGACGCACTGGTCGCTCCCTGCGCTACCGTACTCAAGTCCCGAAGCTGAAGTAAGAGTGCGACGTCAGAAGTCTTACCCACATCTATACCTTGCTCTAAGGAAAAGCAGCGCACCGTGTCCCGTCTCTTTTAAGGCACACCTTTCAGAGACATCCAACTCGTTAAAAGCCGCGTGTCGAGAGCTCAGAACAGCGAAAGATTGCAGACCATGTTCGTCACCGTTCAGAGAAGATGATACTGCGTCGCTTGCACACTCCAACCCATACAGGCAGGCGCGCATTGCTTCATCTGATGTCGTACCGAGGTCTCGACCCGGGTCGCATGTAGGGGCTTAAATCGGAGACTCACCGTTGGAAGGAAAACGGAAGCAGCCTTCGTCTTCATCAACCCTGCCCCTCCCTCTCCAACCACGCAAAGCCCTGCGGCAGGAGTGATTAATTGCACTGTAGAGAGAAAGGCGCTCTCTGCTGGTGCGCTCACTGGGCCAAGAATATTGATTTCCCACTCACTTGCTACAGGGAGTCGCAGCAAAGGGAAAGCAGTGTGCGCTCGCTTTCATTAGCGACGAAGTTTCGCTACCGTGGGTCTGGAGCCGAGTTCTTCTCGGCACCACGTTCTCTGGATGTATTTATATAAATGATCCAGCTGCTGGTTTGTAGGACGGATTCTGTTGTGTGGTTCTGGCTGTAGACAGCGCTCGGGTGTTGTCTAGACGGCCGGCTGGACTCGGACCAGTGACAGAAAGCCCTTGCTTCAAATTTGTCTGGAAGAGCCATCTTTATCCCAGCCATCTTTTTTTGTCTAGCTACTTACGCACGCTCTCCCCTTATTAACTCGGCTCGTAGTATATAAGAACATGCCAGACCAACCTGGAAAATGTTTGGTCGCTAAACGAGGCACGGCGGCACTTGTTAGCGCAGGCTGGTTATTATGATTGTTTCTTTTTTCTTGAGACTACTGTTATATTGGCAGCAGTGCTGAATTACTTGGAAGGCCCTTTGTTAGGCACAAAACCTGCAGGGTTGTGAAATGGAACGGTTTAAAACGTAATTTTGCTATTTCGACGGTACACTGCTCCGGGTTAACTTCCTGGCTCGTCTAGAAATTCTGTAAACGGTGACATCGGCCAAAAATAGTCTGAAAATGCAACCAAGAAGGTAAAACACTCCCAGTGGGAAGCCGGAATTTTTTTCTTAATTTTTATTTCCTAGGAAGAAGAGAAGGAAGAAATTGTTTCCACGAAGGTATTTACATGAACCGCTCTAAATAATCAAGCGCTTTTGATTGAGCTCTTATCTCTTATAATTTTCCTATTTAGTGCCAGATACTGGCACTGCTTTACGGACACTAGTGGGACTGCAGCTTCAATAGAGCGGAATCACGGCGGTGTTATTTTTCTTCTTCTTCTCGTATCTGTGCATATGGCACATACCCAAACTGGGGGATTGGCCAAAATTCAGTGCATGTACATGACCCCGGCTTAGACTGTTAGATATATCACTTTTTACTTAGGAATCAGTGATGCCAAAATAACTTGGTAAAATATCGAGGTAATAGGAATAGTAATCAATAAACGAAAAATATTATTTTTTTAAATGCAAATAAAGTTTGTCAGTATAATGCAGACAGAATAGCGTTAACAAACAAATGTTCCGGTCGCAATAGTACAGCTATGCTGTTTTTCACACGCTGACTTTCGGGCATGCCCTTTGACTGCTGCACCAAAGGAGAGGAGGACAGGAACCGTAAACGGCAGTCCTAGGCGAGTAATAGAAATTTCCAAATAACTTCTCTGAGAAGCATACCTCCGGCAGGAAAGGACGTAATGCTATATGACTTTCACATCATCGCATGACTCACAAAGATTCGACGGCGTGAATCCAGAGCGACATAAAGATTGAGGAAAAGAATTCTACAACGCATGATCGTCATGGAGACCTCACATTTCCTCGAGCTTCCCGGATATTCCTATAAACATTTAAATGTTCAAAGTCCGCAGTCGCGAGGAGTGGCTCATGGCTCAAGGAATGCAGCATTTGGAACCGTTCAAAACCGGGGTGGTGCAGTGGTAAGACGCCCGACTACTGTGCCGGAGTTCCCGGGTTCGAACCCGACCTCGGCGGCTGCGTTTCGATGGAGGCGAAACGAAGAGGCGTCTGTGTGCTGTGCGATGTCAGCGCACGTTAAAGATCCCCAGGTGGTCGAAATTACCCCGAAGCCCTCCACAATGGCTCCTCTTTCTCTCTTTCCACTTTCATTCCCACCTTCCTCCCTTCCCTTACGGCGCGGTTCGGGTGTCCACAGAGCAACTGTGACAATTACTGCGCCTTTCCCTTCCTGTGAACCAATTTAACTTTTATTTAACCGTTCAAAACGGGATATATTTAGCAAAATAATCTTAGGCGCAACATTGGCAACAGGCCCATTAGAAGCCTAATTCACTTACGAATCCGCCATTATATTGGAAGTAATGCCGCAATTCCCCGGAACCCATTGAAAAACAAACTTCATATTAATGCAACAGAAAGGAAAACACAAAGGTTTACTTGAAAAAAGGCGTCTTCGAGAATTCCAGCGCTGCTAAGACTGACAGGCATGTCAGAGAGTATGACTACGTGAGTAATATTACAGGAAATTTTTTGAAACGTCAACCAACTGCAAGTAATTCAGCTGTAGTTTTTGGTGCGTAATTTAGGATTCGCACAGAAAACCTTCAGTCGAGCACATGAAATAAATACGTAGCACTGCTTTCTCATCGCGTTGGGACGCACCTGCAAAAATAGCTACATGCTGTGGATGCTGTTCTAGGTAATATTCCAGGTGACCATTTATTACCGTAGCTGCCAGGTGCTTTGCATTAAATTGTAACGATTGGTCAAAGAACAGTGCAGAAGCTTGCATAATATTAACACGTTATTACTAACCTAAGCGAAACTACAGTTTTGGACAGCAGCGACTAAGAACAAACTGTGGTTGCTTATGCTGCTGCCAACGGTTAACAAGAACCAGAGCTTGGTGTCTAATAAAAATGGGAGAACCCACTCCAGGCCGAGGCTCAAGTGCTCGTAAAATGTTTCGTACAGTGCGCAGCTCAAAACGAGGGTTCAAGTCTCGGATAAGAGCCTCTAAATAGAGGACTACATTTGAAAGTGATTTTGGTAAACCCAGGTATAGTCGTAAAGCGCATTTCTCCGAAAGCAATAAAAGTCATAGTCTGTATCTAGAGCTGCCAGAGAATTGGTCTCACATAAGTTTTATAGAGAAACAAAAGATTACCTCTGCGCATGTCGAATTTCTTATGGCTAATTCTTATCAGGCGGTCAAGCGTTAGCATCGCATTTGAGGCACCTGCTTTTGATATGAGGTCGCCAGTCTATTTTGGAGTGGTATATTACGCAGGGATATTTTAAAGGGAAACTGTACAGATTTTAGAATGCAACTAAATTAAAGGAGCCGAACGTGTGAAGGCTAAGGTTAATTTATGTCAAACCGTTTTGCGCTAGCATTTAAATTCACAACCTAATCGCTAAAGAAAACTATTTCGGCATTCAGGCTTCTTCGCAGTACACGGTGACAAGTGGGGACACCAGTGATGACGCCATCTATAGAGATGAAGCATTTATAACGCGGAAATGTTTGCTCTGAGGAAGACGACCAACGCCAACGAAGGTAAAGGTAATTCGCCCATAATGAAGTCATTTCCTAGTTTCAACTCACTGCTATAGTGCTGTGAGGAGAAGCCTAAGAATTATCGCAAATTTAATAGTACATAACGTCATAACTTTATATAGCAGCGCGAAACCATTTCGTGAGCTTAATCTACACCTTTCATGTATTCTAATGCGCACATCTCGGGAAATTGTCAGAAAAGCATTTCAGCTTCCCTTTAAGGATTCAAACCGCGGGATCTGTGAACCGCAAAAAAACAAGGCAAATATAAAAAGGGCATGCCGGTGGGAAAACAAGTACTGAGGATTTGTTCACGTTAAGAATTAGTTTTACCTTACCCAGACAAACTTAAAGGGTATTCAGGTAGGCTTGCAATAACTGATATAGCAAATGAACATCTTTCGCAGACGCGCGAAAGGCAATACGTACACTTATATCAGGATGAACAGGAGTATCCCGCATTATTATAATAAAAAGTAATAGAGACAGCCCCGATCCCTAAGGCACACCTCTAGTTTGATAAGTTTCAGCAGTTAAATAACCTCTGGTACAAAAAAAAATTTCCTACTCCTTAAAAATTTGTTTAACCATGTAAAAATGTAAAATGGCGGCAACTTCGTCTATCTTATTCAACAGCATAGAGTGTTCTACACTGTCATATGCTTTGGTGATATCCAGTGACCAATTGCGAGACCTCTTTCTTCTTCATTGCAATACTAATTCTGCTCTCCAAGTCTATGTAAACTGTTCAAATCCAGCACCCTTGACGAAACCCAATCTGTGCATTATTAAAGGCATTCAGAGTCACAACATGGTTTGTGAGGCGCCTGTGAACTATGTGTTCAATAAGTTTCACTAAGTTTGACGTTAGAGAAATCAGCCGAATATTATCCAAATCGAAACCTTTTTTGAGATCTTTGATGATTACGATAATTATAGCAACTTTCCAGTCTTCAGGCAACCAAGCAGTCTCCAGGGAAACATTTACAGTTTTCAACAACATCGAGCTGTGATCTTGCACTAAACTTTTCAGCATAGCGACTGTGATACCGTCGCACCCAGGAGCTATAGATTTCAGACCGGCCGCTATAAAATGCAACTCCGATGGCTCACCTGCAATGAAATTAGCCTATGACGTAGGTCAAAGTATCGGAACCATCGTTTGCGCTTTCAAGCGAAGAGTAAGGCATTTAGCTATCTGCTCAAGTTTATCTTATGCTTCATGGGGTGGTAACACCTCTGTGTCTGTTACATGAGATGCAGATAAACTTTGGATGCCTTCCATGAACCTATGCAATGCCTTCTGATTATCTGGATTAGAGAGATAAATGTTCATATTAGCATTATATTCTTCCTTAGCTTTACCAATAGTTATTTTAAATGAAGCCTCGAAAAATTATAATTTTTCCAATTTTGAGGACACTGGTGATGGGAATGTTCCTTACATGCAGCTTTTCGACGACGGAATTCTTTTTTGCATTCTTCGTTTCACCATCGGCACTACATTTCATTACTCATCAGCTATTTCGCCGTAAACACTGAACGCTCAGTGACACCTTACAGAGAAGAGAATGTTGGTTGAGCACATTTAGAATTCTCAGATAATGCTATGGATGAGCAAGAGGAATTCACAAGCTTTTGATGAGTTTATGGTTGACAAATTTTTATCCAGATGTAATTACTCTAAGGGAAATGGACACTGTTTAAACGTAAGGGGGCAGTGGTCGCTAGACGTACCGCAACCCACTGTAGCCCATGATGAGACCCTGAATGTATCCGCTGCTAGCGTTAAATCAATTATTGACCTAGAAGCTGCTCGCTTGTATGTTATGCCTGGACTATTACAGCAACGCACGTCATTTACAGACATCCAGTTTCAAAGACGCTGCCCGCATACATCTGAACGATAACCCCCAAGAACATGGTGAGAATTAAAATCGCCAGCAATAATAACTCTGTTGTTCAATTCAATAGACCACTTAAGCAGTCTGCTGTACGGACTCCTGCTGGGAAGTAGACATTTGAAATAGTGAGGGGAACATACTGAGGAATTGCGATATCAGCTGCAAGAAAGAAGAGGAATGTGCTTCGACGCAACATGTAATGCGAACAAAGATAGACGGCGTAACGCCGTGGATATTAGCAGAGTGCTGTTTAGCAGCGAAAATACTTGTATTAGGAAATTTTCAGATATAAGGTAGCTGGATCAAAGCAAGGCTCATTTGAGATCATTGTGAGGCCTTTTTAAAGCCTTTTGTTGCGTAATTGGCTTAACACGGTGATTATGATGATTAACATTACAGTTAAGCCAGCCACAAAGCTGGCCAGTCTGCGCAGCAAAGAGAAAGATGACGACGAGGAATGGAAGCCGGCCTCGCAGCTACGGTGGCTAGTGGAGGCTGGCTGGGGCCACTAGGCCGTCTCGGACAGTAGTGTCCGCCATGGAGACGCCGGTGGTCCGTGGCCGTCGACCAGGAAACAGACGGTGGCGGGCCACGCGTCGCGCGGAGGGCATCTGAAGAACGGTGCCGTCTGCACCACCACCCCCGGAGCAGACGGCATCTGAGGAGCCGACAGAAGACACGTCGACTTAATCGAGCTGCTGCAGGTGTCAACAGTTGTGGTGTACGTAAACACCGTAAGTACTACGCCAGCGTGCTAGGCATAGTGCCCTATAAAGTTTTCCTTGCGTCGACACGTATGTTTTAAGCTCCACAGATTGACCTCAACTTTCATTGATATGAACATGAACTGTAGTGTATAAGTGGAGACAACCAACTGACGCCTTGAGAACTGGATAAAGTTGAGTAGACAAATGATGTTGATGGAGTTGCGCCACGGCGGGAGATACTCCGTCACAGTAGGGAATTGACTTGACTAGGAACTTTATGGTCTACCTGGTAAAAAATAGAAGCCTCAGTACCAATTCAATCCAATCCAATCCAATAAGAACAGGTTGTATGCAACTATACTGGCTGCTGGAGATGAATGATCTAAACAGCCATCAACCTGAAGAGAAGTTTATGGGTGTGTGAAATCAGTAAAGCTGTGTTCAGGTGAGATTGAATTAGCCACTGTGAAGTCATTTTCCCATATCTGATGCTGGTGGTGATAACCTTGATAGGTTAGACGCTGCTCTGTTCTCCATTTGGCCGGGATGACGTAACCAGTCGCGCATGCGCACAGTCTTTGAATTCTGACTCATTGGCCTGTACAGCCAAATACAAAGGCTCTGCGGTAATACACGAGAAGCGCTAACTGCTGCAGACTGCTCTGTAGTCCACATTTACAGGCGCTGCACACAAAAAGACGCCCAAAGGGTCAGAAATCATGCACCCTGTGGTCTGCCAAACTTATCCTTGGTGTATAAAGCTACAGGGAAAGCATGCATGATGTTGCAATCAAAACGTCGGTCGATTAATTCCCTAAACTGTAAATGTATAAAGTCGATTTTTCTTTTCATTTTCTCATGCTAATTGTTCTGTTTCGTTTTGAACCTGAAAATCATGTACTATGTACTCCTATCCAGACGCTCTAGCTGCGCCATGATTAATCTACTCCGTAAACCCCTCGGGGGCTGTTTATCTTTTCTAAATATTGAGTACAAGCTACTGGAGGCTACCCGCTGAATGCTGAGCAGTGGCGAAAACACTTTTGAAATAGATACGCTTTCATTGAATTAGGCGACTTAGGTGGATCCATTTACCACAGGCCAACTCTCGCCTGGCCGTAAAAACAATCATAGCCTTCCATCTATCCCAACCCCTAACATGAAGTGAAGCTTGCGGAAAATTGTGATGTAATTGTTTTTTTCTTTCACGGAAGATAGCTGGAGGAAGAGCTGGAAAACCGAAAATTCTTGTTTCAGCAGCCAATGCATCAATCTCTTACATTCCGCTGGCGGTACGGTGGCCATCCTCATATTTACAATCTTCCCCGGTCAAAACATGAGATGTCCTGGCGACACACGGCGATAGAAACACACAAGGGTCATAATACGTATTGGCGACACACACGGACAGTCTCTCAGCTACTTCGGCAGAGAGAAATCACTCACTTAACAAGTTTGGAAATATAGCGGACTGGCGAAATGCGCTCGAGGACGCGATAGGGTCCACACAATTTGCAGAAGTTCGAAAAAGAGACCACATTGGTAGATGGCACGCTAAGCCAAACAGGAAAGCCGAGTGGAAAGCCATGTTACACGCCTCTTACACACACACAATAGCGACCCGGACGCTCTCATTGACACACTTCAGCGAACATACACCTCACCCGGCACATCCGACTCCATGCCCCCCTACTCAGGAAAACATAACCCGGAATTAGACGCTGATATTTCGGAAACGGAGGTAAGAGCGGCCCTTCTGACGCTCCGCACAAATTCAGCACCGGGACTGGACAAAATCTCCAATTCTATACTCCGCAATCTTGATGACAAATCAATCACACAGATTACAGATTACTTCAACAAATGCTGGTCGGAGGGCACCCTCCCCCAGTCCTGGCGACACGCCAAGGTAATATTTATACCAAAACCGAACAAGCCTCTTAAACTAGAAAACCTGCGACCAATCTCGCTCACCTCGTGTCTCGGGAAACTTTTCGAGCACGTGGCACTTGCGAGATTGACACTTCACATGGCGGACAACGACCTTTACCCACACAGCATGGTGGGATTCCGCCCCCATCTCTCCGCTCAGAACGCCATGCTGCAGCTCATCCACGACATCTTCGACCCGGCTGTCCCGGGCCACACAAAGGCAGTCCTGGCTTTGGATCTGTCCAAAGCTTTTGATCGCGTCGAACATCAGGCGATCATGACTGCTCTTTCTCCTCTGAACATAGGTGTACGGATGTACACTTATGTCCGGGCTTTTTTAACGGACCGCATGGCTGAGGTTCATTTCGGCCCCCTTACCTCCCAACCCTACACCCTCAGGAGCGTCGGTACTCCACAGGGATCCGTCCTCTCTCCTTTCCTATTCAACGCCACGCTCATTCCACTCGCCCGGAAACTGTCCACGATACCTCATCTTAGACATACCCTTTATGCGGACGACATCACACTGTGGACCACACACGGTAGTGATGGCGACATAGAGGGTACCTTGCAAAGCGCCGCATCCCTCACACAAGAACACGCCCAGAGCATCGGACTCTCATGCTCCCCAGAGAAGTCTGAGCTACTTATACTTCGACCCACGACCGCGGATGCCCCACCACACCGATTGTTATCGAAGTCGATGGCCGTCCCGTCCCAGAGGTGAATACGCTCCGGGTTCTGGGACTTCACATCCAGAACAACGGCAAAAACACATTAACTCTCAAGAAACTAAAGCGGGTGACAGGCGCGATATCGCACCTCATCCGACGAGTTTCGGGCCATCACAGAGGCATGAAGGAGAACGACCTATGTCGTCTAATTCACGCCTTCGTCCTCAGCCGTTTTTTATACACAGTCCCCTATCTCCGACTCAACAGGCAGGAAACGGACGCCTTGGACGTCATGTTGCGCACGGCGTTCAAGACGGCCCTACATCTCCCAATTAATACTTCCACAGAACGCCTTCTACAGCTTGGCCTCCACAACACAGTTGGGGAGCTTGTGGAGGCCCATCGCCAAGCCCAATACTTGCGTCTCACCAAGACCTCCACCGGTCGCCATATCCTGGAGACTTTAGACATTCGTGTCCCAGCGAATGACCCTACCCTCCTTCCCATACCTCGCCCCCTCCACCAAGACCTTCTCATCGAGCCTCTCCCTCGCAACATGCACCCCCAGTATAACGAGCAACGCCGCCGAGCCCGAGCAGCGGCGCTCCACAAATACTACGGCTCCGAAACGGACGCCGTATGGGTGGACGCCGCATGCACGAATGAGGGAGCGGTATTGGCCGTCACAAATTCCTTCCTGCAGCCTGTTGCTACTGTCCCCCTCCCCTCGGTCACCTCCTCGGAGGCAGCCGAGGAAGCAGCCATCGCCTACGCGCTTGCACACACGGAAGCACGCTACATAATTTCCGACTCGAAAACTGCTCTACTAAATTTTGCGCGTGGTAGAGTTCACATTTCTGCATTCAGCATACTGAACTCGCCCGCCACTAACCCACCCCGCTATGTGGAGCTGATATGGGTGCCTGCGCACTCCGGGAATCCCGGTAACGAGGCCGCCAATGCGTTAGCCCGAGGTTATTTAAACCGGGCGCCGGCGGCCTCCGATCCGGGATTCACGCGTGATCGCATGCACTCCTTCAGTGAGCTAACGCAGGCCTATCGGGCCGAGCGACTACTCTATCCCCCACCTCACCCATCTTTAGACAACTACCACCAGACGCTCTGGCGACGACTACAAACGCGCACCCTCCCGTCTCCTTATAGTGCGTCTCGCCACCACCACACCCTCACCAATCCCTCCTGTACCCTTTGTAATAACCCCAACGCCACCCTCGCCCACATCCTGTTCCAATGCCCGGCGGATCCTCCCCCGCGGGGTCTAGAGCACCTTACCACCAGGGAGGACTGGGAGACCCTGCTGCACTCTGAGGACCCGGTTCGGCAGAAGATCGCCACAGACTGGGCTGCCGACGTCATGAACCATAGAAACATGAACGTTTGAGTGTAGTGGGGCCGTGCGGGGGCCCAGGGGCATGCATGCCTCAAACTCCTCTGTTTTAATAAAGTTATTACCACCACCTGTCAGAAGTGTGGGTAGAGTCGAGGCAGGATTTTTGATGGCCTGCTCATCGGACGTCGAAGACCGCTCGAGCTTACTGCACTCTTCAGCGAGCTTGGATGCTTTGAAATCGGTTGCGAGGTCGGACACATCTTGCCCGTAAGGGAGGATAGTATCCAGCACAGAGTAAGAGTCTCGCATGTAGAGAAAAATTTCTACATTCCAGGTATGCACTCAAGTCTGCTTAGCTTAGGCACAGTAATGCGATAGCATGGTATTGATGAGGATGATATACTGGTGGCCGGCCTTTTTACAGCATTGCGAATACTGCCACTCCACCTGGTGGATTCGGGCCTTGGCTACACTCGGCAAGGTGGCGTATATTGCAGAGCGTATTTACTTAGGTTAAATAAAGGAGCGGCGCAGATGGAACTTCATGAAGACGATGATGGTCAGTGCACAGAGCGAAAGTGTGTTGTATTTGCAATTTTATGAAGATGACGATACTTACCGTACAGCACGAGAGTGTGTTGCAGTTTCACACGAGGCGTGATCAGCTGCGGCGATGGTAAAATGCTCCCGTGTCTGGGCCAAGAAGGAATCGTGCGTTCAATGGTGGCTTGATTTCAGTCGGTGACGCGATGTCTTAAGTTTCAGTTAGTGCAGACACACTTTGATGACAGGCCCTGTCCATGACACTTATGAGCCACGAAATGTCGCATCAAAAACGGTGAACACCGGTAATGGTCTCCATGGTGGCTTTGTAAGTACAGGCAACAAAGCGCAGGAGCCAATCTGAATTGTCAGAATCCACGTACATGGAAACCAAGGTGCGGTTAAACCATTCAATCAAGCTGTTCGAATGCGACTGTAAGACGTAATTGTCCAATGAGCGAGGTTAGGTTTCTGCATAACAGATTCCAGGACCTCCGAAAGAAGTACATGCCTCCAACCCCTCAACATTTCCCCAAGTGCATCATGGCACAGAATGGAGTGATGCAATATGAAGGATTCAGCATGGGATGACATAGCAGCAGGGATCGAGGGTGGACGTTTCGGCATAACGAGTCAGGGGTCGACAGTTACGATAACCCAGCAGTTGCCGGCTGCATTGTGTGCAAACGGTTCGCAGAGGTTGATCCCGATGCGGTCAAAACGCCGGAACTAGCAAAGAGGCTGCATCGGGCCGAAAGAGCAGACAAGATGGTGGTCGCGACGTTGGCAGTGGACGTACTAGTGAATGTACTTGGCAACGTAGGTGAGCATACTGCATTAATAATAGGGAATATGTGCGTGTGTGTGTGTGTGTGTGTGTGTGTGTGTGTGTGTGTGTGTG
>JAJIZL010019856.1:114311-184875 GCA_023969395.1 Amblyomma maculatum | reverse complement strand
GAACGCCTTACTTGCAAAGGCAAGAAAAATGCGACTGGACACAAAAATGCTTGGCTTTGATGAGAACACTTATGACACTCGGCCTGTGTTTGTCAACGAACACTTAACAAGGTACGGCAAACAGCTTCTTGGAGCTGCCACCAAGAAAAAGAAAGAGGTTAATTGGAAGTTTGTGTGGACTAATGGAGGCAAAATATTTGCCCGACAAAATGAGACATCTACAGTCCTGCGCATTTTTTCTGCCGATGACCTTGACAGCATGACCGCGTAAAAAAAAACAATCAGAACAAGTAATGGCTGAGCATGCCACCACGACCATGCCTTGTGAAGGCATGTGCAGATATTACGACTATCATTCCTTTAACGACACATATGCAAATCTTCATGAGTGTTTTTCAATATTGCATCTAAATATGCGCAGCATCAGAAACAAACACGAAAAACTACTCGATTTATTCGAAAACACTGTAGTTGAGTTTGATCTCGTGCTTATTTCAGAAACCTGGTTGACAGCAAATGATAACCCACCACATCTTGATAACTACGTGTGTCATGGCCTTGAACGAAATTCTGGGCGTGGTGGGGGAGTCGCTATCTACGTCCGAAAGCATCTATCGCATGAAGTAGTGTCTGAATTTTCTTTTATCGACCAACATGTTGAGTGTCTAACCGTGCGTCTCAAATCGGTTATCGTCGCAGTGGTGTACAGACCACCATGCGGAAATAAAACAAATTTCTTTTCTTTTGCCGATGATATGTTAAACCACTTAAGTAACACCGGGACTAAGTTTGTTGTTATGGGTGACATGAATGTAAACCTAATGGCGGGGGATGTGAATTCCAGAACTCTTAGCGATATAGTGAATTCCTATGCATGTTCTAATCTTGTCTCCTTAGCCACGCGCATTACGGAGCACAGTGCTACATTATTAGACGTCTGCATCACAAACGTGGACCCATTGCACGCTTCGTCTGGCGTGTTATCACTTGCCATAAGTGATCATCTGCCCATTTTCTGTTTTATACCGATCGTACACAAAGAAAAAATTAAAATCGATTCACCTTCATGTCGTAACATATCTAGCAAGGCACTAAAGGATTTTCGCCGTTTGATAGAAGACACTGATTGGGAATCTGTTTTCAATGAATCAAACCCGAACATTGCGTACGCTCTATTTGCCGAGAAACTGAAACACTGCTACAATAAAGCATTTCCGTTGAGTGCAAGGAGCATAAAATGCAAAAACAAAATTAGGAAACCATGGATAGATGCAGTACTCTTAGACAGGATTAAACACAAACACAAATTGTACCATTCCTTTATAAAAACTCGTGATGTCAGTAAGCTTGTAGAATTCAAAAAATATCGCAACCGACTTAATAAAGAACTTAAGCAAGCAAAGTTAGATTACTATGAAAAGTTGTTTACCCGTGTTTCCGATAACCCTAGGGAAATTTGGCAAGAGGTCAGAAACCTTACGCACTGCAGTCCTCGTAAGGAAACTATTCAGGTTTCCTCGCCACACGGAAATCTTAGTGAAACAACAGCTGCTGATACCCTCAACAACCATTTCATACAAAGCGGAAAATACACTTCCGCTTGCCCACCTGTACAAGAGCTTGTCTTACCGAAACCTGCTATTCTGAACTCATTGGCACTGTCGCCAACCACACCACTTGAAATTGAGCGACTGATAGAAAATCTTAAAAATAGCACTGCGGCCGGCATTGATGATATTAAGGCAATTCCTATAAAATATATTTCCGATCTAATCTCTGTTGTTCTTACCCATATTGTTAATAGTATGCTGGAGACTGGAATATTTCCTGATCAACTCAAAATAGCAAGGGTGAGTCCAATTCATAAAGGCGGGAGTGATTACTCAGTTAACAACTTCCGTCCCATATCAGTGCTCCCCCTTTTGTCAAAAGTTTTTGAGGGTGTTATAAACGTCAGAATGGAAGATTTCATAAGAAAACATAACATAATCTATGAGACACAATACGGATTCCAAAAGAATAAGTCAACTGAACAGGCTTTACTGAACATTAAAAACGAAATATTACGCAATATTGAACAAAGACTCTACACAGTAGGTATATTTCTGGATCTACAGAAGGCTTTCGATTCGGTGGACCATGAAATATTATTAATGAAGCTTTACGACTACGGTATACGAGGTGTCGCATTAGATCTAATAAGAAATTATTTGACTAATCGTTCCCAATATGTTACAATAAATAATGCGCATTCATCATTATTAAATGTACTGTACGGCGTACCGCAAGGATCAATTCTAGGACCGATATTGTTCAATTTATACATTAATGACATCTGCAATATACCAAGTTCGCCAAAATTAATTATGTACGCAGATGACACTAATCTTTTCTTCGCAGGCAGATCGCTCATTTCGCTCTAGGACACAGTGAATAACTACCTCAACTCACTATCCCTCTGGCTCGATGTTAATAAATTAAGGTTAAACATACACAAAACCAAATATATAATCTTTGCACCAATAAATAAGCCTCTATGTTGCAAAATCGCCATCAATTTCCGTAATAAACTGCTAGATCAGGTATCGACACAAAAATTTTTGGGTGTGTGGTTTCAGAATAACTTATCTTGGAATACGCATGTTAGTCGTCTAGCAGGGGACTTAAGTCGAGCTGTTGGGTGTCTGTATAAGATTAAGAACCTCGTTCCACTTTGGCTGAAAAAAATGTTGTATTATACCCTCTTCTACTCTCGACTGTCTTACTGCGCACTCGTCTGGGGAACTACGACAGCCCAAAATTATAAGAATTTAATTTTATTGCAGAAGAAAATACTGAGAATATTTGAAAACTTTTATGGCAAGCCCCATCTTCTCCCAACGCATCCGCTTTTTTCACAACATTTAATAATCAAAGCAAACCAGGTCTACTACTACAAGCTCATACAGTACATTAACAATAATAAGTTATATAAAGCTTCTGATTCAAACCCAAGTTCACAGTATTCTTTTCGCCGAGTACTCAGAAGGACACCTGTCACAAGAACAAACTACGGCCGGCAACATACAGACTACCAGATACCGTTTCTGTTGAATCGTGTAGATACGCTCGTAAACTTTAACAAACCTGTCACCAAAAAGTTTCTTAAAGCCCTATTACTCAAGCATGACATCGCAATTGCATAGTTTAATTTTTTGTTTTGTGTTTTTTTGTATCAGAGGTTACATGTGCTTTTCTTTATTATTTCGCAAGTGTTCTATACTGTATCACTAAGTTCAACAAACGGTTTTATTGATATCGTCTACAGCGGTATGTTTCATCTGTTTCATTAATTGCAGTTGGTTTATTACATAGCAATCCGCAATAAAATGCCAATCTTTTGTATTTCTTTTTTTCCTATCCATAGTTATTTGGAGTGACTCAGTTTCATGCAATCAAATTTCTGTATTTGCGCGTTGTGTTTATGATTCGAAGTGCTCTTTTGTATGTTTTGTATACGTTTTTCAAACTGCACGCTGAACGTCATCCGGAGCGGAAGCCTTTGTCAGGCTCTGTAGCCTTTAGCTTTCGCTCCGGCTTTCTGTAATAGAAAGGAACAAATAAAGAAAGAAAGAAAGACAAATGGTTCATCGACGCAAGGGCCCGGAATATTCCTGTATCGGGACCGATGATACAACAGAAGGCCAAGAACTTTGCGTTCATTCTCGGTGCCGAGAACTTCAATGCCAGCAGCGGTTGGCTGCAACGTTTTAAGGCCCGCTTTAACATTGTCGGGAAGACAGTCTCAGGGGAAAGTGAGGACGCCAATGAAGGCGAGATCAAGAAGTGGCTTGAAGAAGAGTGGCCTAAGATTCTCGTCAAGTATGAGCCCAATCAGATATTCAATGCTGACGAGACGGGCCTGTTCTGGCAAATGCTTCCGCGACAAACGCTCGACACGCGCGGAGACAAGTGCCACGGCGGCAAGCAAGGCAAGGCTCGTATTACAGTTCTGTTGGCTGCGAATATGGACGGCAACACGAAGCTGCGGCCACTTGCCATAGGCAAGTTCCAAACCCCGAGATGCATGCGGAACTGCCCCAGTGTTCCGGTGACATACGCATGGAACAAGAAATCGTGGATGACTCGGGAGACATTCCAAAAATGGTTGAAGGCATGGGACTCGGAGCTGGCGCGTCAAGGCCGGACGGTTTGCCTCATCGTTGAAAATTGCACAGCACACCACACTGATGTCCAGCTGAGCAACATTGAAATTAAGTTTTTGCCGCCGAACACGACGTCGAAGCTGGAACCATTGGACCAGGGCATTATTCGCGCTTTCAAATCCATTTATAAACGTCGGCTGGTCGACATTTTGCTTCTCAAGCTGCGGATGGGCCAAGAGCTAAAGATAGACCTTTTGGGTGCCATTCAAATGCTGAAAGCCTCGTGGGACAGCGTCAAGCAGTCGACAGTAGTTCACTGCTTTCGGCATGCGGGTTTTGTAAGCCGCATTGAAGAAGCTTCCGAGCAAGCAACTGAAGAATCAGCGTTGGACGATGGCACAGAGGAAGAATGCCAGCTCGAAGAAACCTGGAGCCAGTTGGAGCGCTTTGTCGGTGCTGAGCCACACAGCATGTGCATTGATGACTTCGTTGGCGGTGATGACAGCACCGGAACAGTGGCGGAGTTGACAGATGTAGAGATTGCGGTGGAAGTTACCGCTGAGCGGCCAAACGAAGACGCTTGCGAGGTTGATCCCGTAAGCGCTGCCCCGCTCCCGACTGCAACTGAGGCTGTAGCTGCTTTTGACCTTGTACACCGCTACTGCGGCGCAATAGAAGGCACTGGACTATCGCTTGTGGACCGTTTAGACTACGTTGAGGACGCCGTGGTTAAGCACGCGGTTGCCAATTTGAAGCAAGCTATGCTGCTGCAGTACTTTAAGCCAAAGGAATAAATACTTTGTTTGAAACTTCAAGTGAGTATTTATTGCGCCACTGTGCCACGATTGGTTCATTGATTGATTTGTACTAGTTTTTCACGTGTTTTCTACGTGATTTTGTATATCGAATTCCGGCTATATCGAACTATTTTGCAATCACCGCGCTGTTCGATATATCGAGGTTCGACTGTACTACTACTCCTAATGAAAGCTTCCTGAGTAAAAATTTCAGTATTCATTGGGAGCTTACTCGCTCAAGTATATAGCTAGCAGTTCTTGCCATTCCAGGAACGCCATGCTTTTCTGGTTAGAACCGTACAGGAAACGCTGAATTCGGCTTAATTTTTTGGCTTTCTTATTACTTGAATTGACGCCTTTAAACTGCAAAGAAAGCTCATAGGCACCCTGCAATGCAGTTTCACGGAACAAGTCGCGCCGTCTGGCGGCTAAATAAAAAAGCTTGGCGCTCACGCCCGCTGGCCTCTCTTCGCTGCCGTTCCATGGCATGTGCTCTTTGGATCGTCTTTTGTACCCTAGATTGGTTCCCCATTTTGCAACTGCTAGTGGTGCACTCGTTTGTGTAGTTGTGGGCCCGGTGGAGTAACCGGGACTGTGTAATCACTCATTACCGACGTTCAGATGAAGAAAACTGGGCGCAGGTACCGATGCTTCGAAGGCTGCAGCCGTCGCGAACTAGTATCGCCAAGCGTGAGGCTGCACAGCTCTCCGCTGAAGCTTTTGGAGAAGACACGAATGCCAAAAGGGATCATCGCGGTGCGACGAGTCGAGAAAGTGAACTGCTGTTGTGAATCAAAATCGACGCGATTAAATTATAAAAAAAAATCTAAGTACGAAGATGATTACTTAGTGTCAAGCAGATAACAAATTTTGTTTCTCACGGTACAGGTAGTTTGCATGGGGCGGTCGATTAGATGTCAAAGTTTACGGTTTCATGAATGTTTCAAGGTTTGAGGGTCGATGAAATTCCCCTTAGAACTGCGCCTTGCCGAAATAAACAGAGCGCAACATAACTCAGCGCCAGTTTACAACTCCTCATGGCGTAATAAACGTTTATTTCAAGTGACGATCTACTCGTAGGCATGTTCGTAGCAAGTTGTGAAAACCAGTGCATGTTGGCTATGTGCCGCCCACCGTTTTGGCTGCAATTTCGTTTCCTTCAATTTTTCGTGTTCTTTGCGATGGTAGTTGGTTGACACCGGCGCATAAAAGGCGCGCCCTGGGTTTGCCGCTTTCGGCTGGCTCGTTTCCTGTGCGATGTTCACTTAGCGCTTCTCATTCATGTCAATTGTTAACGCATATGTTCTGCTGTTCATTCGTAAAATTGAAGAACTATCGCTGCCCCACAGCAAGGAGCAAAATAGAACGTATGAAATGCGTGATGCGCTCCGCCGCAGTCGCTCAGTGGTTAGGTCGCTGGGTTGCTGAACCCAGGGAACCGGATTCAAAACCGGCCTCGTTTTGATGGAGACAAAATGCAAGAAGCCCGTATGCAGTGCAATACGAGTGCAAGGTATACCTGAAGCCCACGTGGTAAAAATCATTCGGCGCCCTGCATTAAGGCGCTCATATAGCCGGCGACGTTTCGGGACAGACACCATAAAAGAAAAGAAATCCGTGACATTAGTAATCAAGTATGTGACCTTATAATAATAACTACAGACAATTTGTATGCGCCGTGTAGGTTTCTCCTATTTTAATCGCGACATTTATTTCGCTCACAGTTCTACATCTGTTGAAACACATTTATGGTAACATTATATTTTACTCATTTTGCCTTTGGCGACCCCTCAAGCTGGCACTGTTCTCGTTATTTGAGGGTGCATTTCAAACTTTTTTGAAGGAAATAGCGTGACTGGGATCCACGTAGGATATTCGAGGGCATTAAAAAAATTGAAAGAATGCTTAGACTTTCTACCCCGCTATTCGAATTTCTTCTCGCCGCGAAGTAGTAATAATATTGAGACATATTCCCCTTCGATGTATAACAGACGGATTTTTTCGTAGGAAACTTATTACAAGCGATACGGCAAGAATTAAAAAGGCGGAAACCGTATAGGCGCCGCGCTGTTCGCATTTATTTATATCGCGATAGTCCCTAAGATATTCCCGGCAGTATGCGAGAAGCGTTCGCTTCTAAGGCCCCCAACACATGATGGTGCGCTGTGCGATGTCAGTGCACGTTAAAGAACCCCAGGTGGTCGATATTTGCGGAGTCCTCCACTACTGCGTATCCCTTAAGACGTTAAAGCACATAAAAAAAACCAAGCATAGTAGTTTTCCAGCAAGCAGGATCTTTTGCGTGGCCGAAAATACTCGTCGAAAACATCCAGAGATTTGAAACCGCATTGTGAAGCCGCGACGTCGCGGTCTCGCGCTTTCTGCTCGGATGCTGTGTAGAAAGAAAAAAAAACACGTCCCGCACCAATGCATTTGTGGTGCATTGTAACGTCACTAGCACAGCCCGGAGCAACGATTGAAAGACGCGCTAGAACGGAGCCGACACACGATGGAGCGCCTGCGTGATTGGCAGCACCTCCGTTGGTGGCGCGGATGTGGCGCTTTCCGACGATTGCAGGTTCCATATAAGCTGAAGTTATGTTAATCTTGTGCTTTAAATAGTTTTTACTGTGTCGTTCATTCTTTGTATGCAGTAAACAAAAATAACCATTAGATGAAATTTATACTCGAGTAATAGGACTTCTAAGAGGTAACAAAATCACTGAAGTCAAAGGAACCATGCAGAGGCTCTTCTCAGGAAAACGGCCGAGTCCAGTCGACCTGAGCTGACTGGCAAAAGGGCTACAGCTTAGAAAAGGGGTTCTGTGTAACAGTTTGGAGGCAGCTCATGGCCTTTGCTTTTGCACATGCACACAGGGTTTACTACCATCGGTATAGCGGAGCTTAAACATTGAAAGATTACCGCTGCGGTCTCCTGGTCTCTAGGCATTTATAGTTGGGGTATTTCCTTCAGTGCCAACACTATATAATAACAAAGTCTGTTTTCTAAATTATATCATCACTACTACAACACTTTCCATAAAATATTTGTAGTATATTGTAAGGTATCCTCAGACGCGCGCTTGTGGCATATGGAAAACCACATCCGAGAAAACGCAGAGAACCAGGAAGGCATTGAAAGGTTAACAACGAAGCAGGCCTAGGGGTGTGGGGATTATCCAGCGAAAATAACTAGTGTTGTGCATGATAAAGATAATTACTCTGACCCAGGTCTGGGTAAGCACCTGCTAACATGGATGATGCGTCGAGGTTTGAACGATTGAACAAGAAAGCTTGGGTATTGACAAAAGAAATGTACATGCTTGCAGAGCCCCTGGCTTCTTGTTTCGACGTCTTCACACGAGGGCGCACGAAAAGCCACATCAGAGGAAAAGAAAAGCCACCCCGAGGAAACGCAGAGCCCCCTAATTCAGCCAGAACTAGGAAGTCATGAAAGGTTAACAGAGAAGCGGACCTAAGAGTGTGGCTATTATCCAGCTACAACTGGTCCTGTGGATGATAAAGATAATTGCTCTAACTGTGGTCGGCATAAGCACGCGCTAACGTGGATAGTGCGTTGAGGTTTGAAGGACGAAGCTCGGGTATTAAAAAAAGAAATGTACCAGCTTGCATGTCTCTGGCTGGTCTTTTAGACAACAATAACGCGCTCAAAAGGGCGAAGGTCACCCAGTGTGTACGTTTCGGGAGAAATGGCGAGCCAAGACGACGTTCACTTATCACAGTGCATAACATGAAGCAGTAAGGATAGAATGCATTGAGCCACAACACACCAATTTACCATTGATAACCATTGCATTGAAACGACCATGCAAGTACCGGATATGGACATGCAGGTGACAGGTCGAAAGTTGATGTTCTCTGCTGATTTCTCTCCACTCTGTAAGGGACAGATCCGGGTACAAGGCGGAGTGCTGGGGCAGCGCCTTTAGATTGACAGACCAATTATGGCCTCTCAGGTCACTGCATTTGCGCGTTTTTACTTTTGTATTCTCATTCCTGGTAGAGATGCCTCAGGAGAGGGGGAAAGAGGGGGCTAGGCAGCAAGCAAGTAATTTTGCTGATGCTTGCTACAATGGACCTTTTTCCAGTAGCGAACCCTTCTTGCGGCTGCCAGGCGAAGCATGGTTGACGCGACGGGTTACCGAAAATGAATGCAAACACTCGTTCCTAGTATTGGGGTGGGCTTATTTTTTATACAGTAGTTGAGTGCAGGGCAGGCCTCACCTATTCTGTGGAGAGAAGCGTAACTCATCCGTGAGCATACCTTGAGGCACTAACGCCCTCCCCCCACCCCGTAATAAACCATTACAATGACAACAGGAAGCTGGCAAACCTGGCCCTGTCTTCCCGGTTGAGGCAAGCTGGGGGAGTTGGGGACGATATAATGCGTCAGTTGCGAAGACCTAGAAGATGCTAGCACTGCACGCAATTATTGTGCAGCAGTTCCTGGTGTCAATGAAGCGAAGGGTGTCATTTTCTGGAAAGCACCTGCAGCAAAATCTGCCCCCTATTTTCTGGTGGCATCCCGGCCAAAATGGCGGCCAAGGAGGCTTCGCGCATGCGCAGTAGCGCTACTTGAAAAAGGTCCATTGGCTAAGCTTCGGGTGTAGGCTGAACCTCGAGGGATGAAACCAAGGCCGGAATACATGGAGCGTTTTTTTTTTCTAACGATTATCGCGCGACAGTAAAAACCGCCGCGGTGTGACGCTAAAGACCCCAATATAGTCGGCGGCGACGTCGGCCACGGTACGCCAACTACGACGGGCGCGTCAAAAAACTGCTGCTTCTACAGTCCTGCGCGGCTGGCGGGCACGGCGCCGCGGCGCGCATGCGTACAAGACGCCCTCGAGGTCTGGTACGTTTTCGGTGTGCATTTTCGAGCAGACGACAGGGCATCTGCAGTAAGGAAATGGCTGCTTATCGAGGCACTAATCACTGCTGGGATCAAGGCAATGATGCGATGCGTTTACTGTGAATGTTCAAATGGCACAAAGCATTTACTGCCAGCCGTGGAGACGTCCAGCCCAGCAACGGCCTGCCCGCGTCGACGGCGGCTAGGGACGGAACGATGATTGTGTACGTGCGTGTTTTACTGAAAGCTAATCATAAAATAATTACATGTACGATTACACAAGAGTTAGAAATTAAACAGTAATGAGGATCCCTTTCTCGGTCTGCCGCAGTTCCTGTAGAATTCCATCAATTTCGCGAATTCCCTGGTTGTTGAGCCGCTGACGTTCCGTGTGGCCAAATCGAGTACGGCCTTCGATTCCGGCGTGTACCGGTCACAACTATATGCGAAGCCACTTCCGCAGTTTCTGGTATTCTTCCACTGAATGTACTGCAGATAAGGGAAACACCACCATCATTACACCTTCTAGAGCACTGCATTAAAACGGGTATGACACACGCACTGCGGCGAAGAACTCACAGCTGTGCCCGGCCATATTGCTGACAGATTGCATCCCAGGCATTTTTTCCCCCCTCTGAACGTCTCTGTAGTCACTCCGCTTGGTATCATAGACGCAGGGCTGCCCTCGAATGCCTTCTAGCAGCATTTCCGCAACAGTGCCTGAAACGCGCGCGCGGTCGCTGCCTACATAGCAAGACGCCATATTCACTGCGCGCGAGGAATGCTGGGATGCGTGGCCGGCACGGCTGGCACGGTCGGCGAGAAATAGGCGAGATTCTATTTACGCCTCAATACGTTGGGCCGCGTCAGCTCCCGTTCGCTACGTCCATCACGCCGTGACGTTGGACTATAGACCTCGGTTTTTCGTCGACGTAACGTTGCGGAGGCCGGCGTGCGCGCGTTACGTCGGACTATAGGCACCGTGCAGAAACCCAAGGGGCAGCACTCGCGGCGAACAGGCAGCGCCACGAGTGGGCGCCGGAACAGTTTGATAGGGAGACGCGCGGCCGCCTGGGCAGGGCGCGCGCTTGAAAAAGGCGGCCTGCGCAGCGAAATGGTAGCAGTTTCAGCCAGCTCGAGCGACGTAGCGAAGCACAAACAATGCGAGAGCCACACGACACAAGACGCAGAGACAGGGACGAGCCCTGGCCGCCCGTTGGGCGTTTATTTCTAGGCTAGAAACGCGCGAAACGGAAGACGACAGGAGAAGCGCGCGCAGTTGGAAAAGGCCAAGCAAAAAACGAAGGGGGTAGGAGAATGGGGGGCGTAAAAAACACGGTAAAATGTAGAAAACTACAAAAAAAAAAAACATTTGTGGCGAACGCCCCTCCTCCCAAGTGTGGTACAGCTTCACAAAGGCCAGCTCGAATGCCCCAAGCGGGGGTGGGTGAGAAAAAAAAAAAAGGCTGCGGGGAATCGAGCGGCCGAGAAGGACGGAACGAGTATGGGAGAAGAATAGGAATGAATGAAGCTGTAGTCGGAGAAGAGAAAAAACCCTAAAAAATAAAAAGCGACAAGCCTGAAAACTCTAGAACGCGATTACGGGGGCCTGAAAATGCCGCAGACACTTATATTACGCAGACGGATTTTGAAGAGCTTTAGCTGTTTTCTGGTGAGGCGGTTGCCACTTTTCTCGACGATAAAGGAAAGGATGGCAGATAGCACGCGGTCGCTGATACAGCGACGCAGCTATGAGAATGAAAACTCCCTTACAGCACTGCACAAACGCTCTACAGTTTCCAATACACATGCATGTCTTCCTCTCTTTCACATGTCAGAATTGTAGCATGCTTAATTTTCTTTTTCGTCGAAAGAACGTCCTGCTTCATCCCGACTTGAATGCTAGTTTTCTTTCATGTGTTTTTTTTTTAACGATCCTTAATGCCTCTTTAACGGTGCTTTCAAGTCCTCTGCCACAAAATTAAGTTTTGACAGGGGAAGGTAACAGGTGGCAGTCAGCCGCTCGACAGCTTGTTTGGAGCAGGATGGCATGTAATGAATGCCAGATCTGTTCAGTGTCCACAAATAAGTAAAAAAAATACATTCATTTTTTTTACTTATTTACTAGTACAGTCTCGATTGAGCAGTATCGCATGAGAAACAGCTTATCATTCGAGGTTCAACAGCTCAGTAGACATCGAAATGTCATTAACACAACTAAATGAATAAAGCGTATGGAATGACATCTCCTGAATCACATCTACAGAGGAGGACGAAGCGGACAGCGAAGGAAAAGAAAAAAAGGAACGAGCTGAGAGGGAGGAAAAAAAATAATGAAAGCAAGCAAGCAAGCAAAAAAAAAGTTGGCAAGGTACATACGCGAAACTAATGCGCAAGACATAGTAAATGCGCCATTAAAACACTCCATTCCTGTTGATTAGTCTCTGCATTGTACTGGTGCTTATGCAAGCTATCGTAAACAGGGAAATGTAGACCACAGGACAGCATACATAAAAATTATGCAATGAACAACTGCATTCACGAGCGCGGTCCACTGGGCGCGCACGGCGGTCCCAGTAGCACTGATGCGAGTTGCCCAATTTCTTTAAATATTATTTTTTTTTTCAGGTTGAGAAAGGATGCTAATGCAGGTGAAGGTATAGTGTGTCTTCTTTCGAAAAAACATGCTTCGCGGTAAATCTGGACGCGGCAATACCCGGGCATGATTGCCAGCTCACTGCTCGTTGGAAGGCAGCGATTCGCACTTAGCGTCTCTTCGCGTCGTAAAGCTTATTCGGTGACGCGAAAAATATGTTATCAGGCCAGTGAAAATGTGTTCAACAGTAGAAATGCAAGGACTGCAACCTAGCAATTCATTTGTAACTTTAGAATGCCGCGAATCGAAAGAACGAACGGCAAATGCGCCCCACGCACAGCAGATCCGCCTCGTCTCCGCTGCAAGGCCGGGCGCACGTCTCCCTACCAAACTGTTCTTCCCGCCGCGAGGGGCGCGCGCGTCGCACCGCGAGTTACTCCTGCACGGTGCCTATATTGGGGCCTTAAGCGTCCGCGGGGCTAGCTACATTACCATAGCTACACGAAGCGAACAAGCGGCGGCTGTCGCCTCAGTGTGGCCAGAAAAGACAACAATGTTTCAGTCACCACGAAATGCAACAACGTTTATATGCCGTTTGCTCCTCGCCTAGTGCTCAAATTACTCAATAAACGCTCTACTATTATCGCTATAAATATTTTAAGGCACGCTTACAAGTGTTTTTTGCCGTTTCAGCGGAGAGAGTCGGCTGTGAGTGTTCAGTTTGGCTACACTGTGCGTGAAAAACCGCGGTACGAAGTTCTTTCCTTCCTCCATGACGGTACGCGTAGCACGGAGAGCAGACGCGAGCAAGCAGGATTAAAATTTGTCAGCGTCGTTCTGTGATGTGCTTGTGGCACTTGTTGCCGAATAGCACTCTGGAAACCCGCCTCTTTTGAAAACAGTAATCCGCTATTACGAGGGAGAACGCGCGGCTGCCCAGATCATTGCAGGTTGCAATGAGGATAGTGCGCCTACTGTTGTTGAAAAAAAAAAAAAGATTATTGCTGATGAAGATGAGGGACGTGGAAGAAAAGAAGAAGCAAAAGAGAAAATTCTTGGTGCACCCCGTCTGGCAAGCAAGAAAGGAGGAGGGCGAATACCACACCGTGGTAAGTAACTCTTATCTCCAGAATTCGTCTACTGTTCAGCGTTCCAAAACACCAACTAGCCACTTCTGTTTATCGTACCACATACCACAATGAGGTTTTGTACTATTCAAATGTCATCACGCACAAATGACAGCTTTTCTGGCTAATTATTATTATTCTTTTTACTCTCAAGATGCTTGTTGAATGCCACCCAAATGCATTGATCACGCGTAAAAAAACGCAAGAATAGGGGCGTAAGCTGTAATAACTACTGCAACTGCGAACTACCGTTCGTCACCTTAAGCGATACCATTCTTCTTGGCGTTGCTTTTCCGCACATGCCTGGAAAAAAATGCCGTTGGTTGAACTTGGTAATCACGAAACTTGCGAAGCCTCGGTAACCGGCTGGGAACCTCCAAGTGGTAATCTTGTGGCATCCACTCGGTAAATAGCCATAAACACTTCATGCGTGGTGGTAACTTGCTGTTAAACAAGTGACAATTTGATGATAAGAATTGGTAACTAACAATAGTAACCAGAGGTTACCACAGCAAGATTCCATATAACCATGTATCTTAATATGCAGTGTCATGTGTTTTCTGCCCGAAGCAGTACATTGAATGAGTTCGGCAGAAGCATTCTACAGAGATTGCCCAAATCACTTTTGCTTAGCTAGAAGTGCAAAAGCGATGTTTTCACACTTGATATTGCCACGTCAGCAGCATATGCTGTCAATTCTAACATACCCTCGACAGCCATTTCAGCCCCAATAAATCCGGAAGACGAATACTTTATTTAAAATTAATATCAGACACCTTTGTCTAAGCTCCAGATTACGGTCAGCACGATCGACCGGTTTAGAAAAAGAAGTACTTGAAGGGAGACGCCTGTGTTGTTTTTAAAACTGAAGCAATGGGAACTGGGAAATGTGTCGCCCACTGCATTAAAAACAGATTCTGTATGCCTCTCTGTGTCACCTACCATGTTATACAAAGCCCATAAAGGATAAAGTGCAGATCAGATGTTCGGTCTCTGTTTCGAAAGAAGTCATATGCCTATTTACAGTTCATAATTATTGCTCCACTGTTGTCATTGCAGTTCAAAAACATGAGGCAGGACAAGGATATGTTCTTCAGGTACTACAGGATGACTCCGAAGCAATTTGACCAGCTACACTGAAAGGACTTGGAGATGAATTTTCTTTAACGGGAGCCTGTTTGCTCTGAAGAGCGACTTGCCATTACTCTCAGGTACTGTAACCCTTGTGACTTTACTGAGGCTCGCTTACAGGTTTTCAACTTTCTTATCATACGCAGGTACCTCTACTCTGGAATGGCTATCAAACAGATAGCAATGGTGGCACCAGCAACATGTCGGCTTGTCATACACAATGCCTGCAAAGGGATCTGGCAGCGTTTGGAGCCACTTTATCTCCCTGTATGTATTGCTTGCCTCATGAAGCTTAAGAAGGGGGTTTAAGAAACAAATTAGCATTAAGGAGCCATGAGGGTAGCAGTGGAACATATTGTAGTGGCTGCAATGACCTAATATGGAAAAATTATATTTAGAATTTTGCTCGCTTCCAGACTGTTGCTTCAAGTCTTCTAATTTTTCTTTGTTGTTTAAGATCCAGGGCCTGTACAGTGGCAGCAGTCCTCAGAAGAGTTCACTAGGCGCTGGAATTTTCCCCATTGCATAGGAGCCGTTGATGGCAAACACGTACAGATCCCAGCACCACCAAATTCGGGAAGCCGCTACTACAACTATAAGGTACAGTTCATTAACAGCAGCTTGGCATGGTTATAAACTAGGTCAGATGTCATATGTGTACAAAGTCTGCTCATGCACATCTTTTTTGCTTTTACTAGGGGACATTCTCTATTGTTCTCATGGCCATCATCGATGCACACTACAAGTTCTTGATGGTCGATGTCGGTGCGCCGGGGCGGCATAGCGACGGTGGAATTTTCAAGTCATGCAGCTTTTGGAAGAGGCTAAGCAATGCCTCTGTGAAGTTACCAGCAGCAGCAACACGCCTTCCAAAAAGCCAGAAGGTTGCACCGCATGTATTCGTCGGGGATGAGGCGTTCCAGTTGAGGCCCGATTTCCTGCGCCCCTACCCCGGCAAGAGCATGCAACCAATCCAGAGGGTATTCAGCTACCGCCTGAGCAGAGCAAGGTAATGAATGGCATTGCATAGATAGGGTTAGGTTTATTTGGTATGAAAAAAGAAATAAGGATGATATTGAAATTCCTTCATATTGGTTTCTGTCAGTAGCATTTATTCCATACAGTATTTTACACCGTGCTTGAGTGACGAGGAGGGAAGAGAGCTGCTATGAAGAAGCGTATTTATTGAAACAAATACATATGAGCAATTAAATTCACAGCAAAATTATTTTCTGCCATACATACGGCCAAGCAAAAGTAGGCGTATAAACATCAAGTCTAGTTTGCATGCTTTCTTTGCAGCGATTCGTAAAACATTAGTAAACAGTAATCACGGCATGGCATTTGCCTAAGACCATTTCATAATTGACAAATAGGCCACATTGTTTCCAATTTTAACTGAAAACATTAACAACCTTTGCCAGTAAAAAAAAAAATATGGAATTTGTTAAAACAAAAAAAACACACTTGTTTTTCTGGGATGTTCATGGTTCCCTTCAAAGTAGAGTTCAAATAGGCTAGTAGGCCCTCAAAAAGCACGCCAAGCAGGGGGGGGGGGGGGAGGGGTCTGCATGAGAATGTCTGTCATGTTGACCCACCGAAACACACTGCTATCATAGACCATTTACGTAAATATGTCAGTCACCTTCTCCCTAAGACTTATTTTTTAACTAAACTCATTCCCAGATGACACTCCTGCATTATTGCATTGTTTGTGGAAGTTGCATATAGTAACAGCAGTGCTACGAGCGCTACGGAATGAATTCAGTTTACATGAACAGATCGGGACTCGCAGTGAGGGATGAGCACAATATAAAACAGCTCAAGTCAGAGTTCCACAGTTACCGCCAGTACATGCTGGGCACTGGTGTCAAGCCCCCTTTGTTTTCAAAACTGCGTGCATGCGGCTGGCTAGTATTAGCCCAAGCATCTTTGCACATTTTAGGTTTTCCTGTGTCAAGCGCTAATGCTGATCTAGCACTCACACAATTGCATGCATTCATAACAAAGGAGTGTGCTGGCATGATTGCCGACAGTTTAAGTATGCTTGTATCTAAAACATTCAACTCTAAACACTGTTTGTTCCAAGGTCAGCACAAATTTTGCCTTTTCGCTTCTATAATCTTGTGTACTGTGATAATTTTTTTCACCGATGTTCGCCACAGGCGCCGAATATAACTAAATTTCGTTTATCAAGTTGTTTTAGCTTAAACAGCTAATTGGTGACTGCAATAGGTGCCTACAGGTCACATGAGGCATGAAACAAACTGCAGTATAGTCGCTGCTTTTTCATTCCTTTTCACTGTCATGCCTGCGCCAGGCAGGATTTAGCATTTTGATAAAAAACTAAAGCGACCAGTGGATGCACTATTAATGTTTGATGTGTGCGCTCCTGGATTTATATGGTTCAGCGTACATTCCTTCATATCTAATACCTTTTTAATTACTAACTAATCATGTGCACTAATACAAAGCTTGCTTGAAGTGAAAATGGCTAACTTGCACTATTTTGCAGTGACAAAACATATAATCATATTTTTTAGGCGCATCGTGGAAAATGCTTTTGGCAATCTGGCTGATCGGTGGCGAATCCTGCTTGGGCCCATCAACCTACATCCCAAAAACGCTACCTTTGCTGTTCTGGCCTGTTGTGCCCTTCACAACTTCATATCGATAACTCGAGATGCAGCCTAATGTCCGCCAGGCTATGTCGATTGCAAAGATGATTATGGGAATGTTGTCCCAGGACAGTGGAGGAGAGAAGCTGCATCAAGTAGTCTACTTGACTTGGAGACCACACAGTCGAGGAAATGCTGCTGAGACGCGAAACCTTTTTGCCCACTACTTCTCCAACGAAGGTGCCGTTACTGGGCAGTGGGCACATACTGGAATTCCAGCACCTCAGAATCAATAGTGTATCAGGGGTGGAAGTGCCCCTTCATATTCTCCATTCTGCTCCCTGGTGGAAGGGGAATGAGCAGTATCTGGCATACTTGTTCTTTGGACACTTGGACCGTGCTTTATGGGAAGGGAGCAAGTGAAAGTGGAAATAGAGAAGTAGGTGCCGTAGTATAGGGCTACGGAGAAATTTTGAATCATCTGGAGGTCTTTTACATGCACTGACATCGTAAATCGCACCAGGGTGCCTTGATGCGCGCGCGCTCCGCTGAGGGCGCGCGCATCGAGGCACCCTAAGCAAAGTGGAAGCGCAGCGCCTCTAGCGGGAGAACCGCCGGCCAGCGGGGCACGATCCGGGATCGCCCGACGACACAGATTGGTAGCCCATCTCTCGCAGCTGGTATGACGCCATAGCTCATCCACTGTTGACGTCTAAAGGTCAAACGTGGCACGGTCCGGGATTACGCGAAAGGCCGTTCATGGCGTAATATTGCTTTCTAAAAAAAAATAGGCCAGCGTGTTGTCCGGTGGTGCATGTCACAGGCCGACGACGCGTATCTGTATACCAACTCGTAGTACTAACCTTTTACGTCACAGGGCAACGCCACCAGCTTAAGGAAATAAGCTAACTTTATATTTCCGGAAAATAAAGGTACATATTTTTTCATTACGCACACTACTTATTTTTATCAACTTGGGAGCTTGCAATCAAATAAAAATTTTTATTGTGAGGTTAATACCAACCAAGATGCGATACCTTTCGCATAAAGCGTGCTTCTCTTGATTCGGTGGTGACAAAGGTAGAGCTCGCTATGAGCGCTACAAGAGGAGTGATCCTATTAATGGCAGCATAACAGCGTACTACAGAGCCGAGCTCCGCATCTGAATGAATGCATCATTGAACAGTAGTAGTAAGAGATTATTCATTTAATAAATATCAAAAACAGAACAAGATGTTTGCCAGCCGCCCCCGTTATCTGCCATCTAATATCTGAACTGGGGCGGTGGAAATGAAAGGCTATTAAGGAAGCGATAGGTTAAAAGAAAAAGGTGAGCGGACAGATAACAAGGTAGGTTAAAAATAAAAATGAAGGTATATATACGCTCGTTTTAAAATTTCACTGCTATTAAGTTCGACCCAATTGCGGCGCACCTGCCCAAGTAGCGCTTTTCCTCCTTTAATGATTTTGAATCTAAGCAGACAATGCTACTGTAAACCTTCAATCATTTCATTGTTCACTGTACAATTACAGTGCTGCATACAATTCGAGCAGAACCACCTGGAACTAGGTCGCAGGTGACCGGTGGGCCAATGGCTCAAGCAGGCAGCACACGCGAAGAAAAATAATGATGCCTAATGCAGCGATAAAGTGGTAAAAGACAGGCAACCGAGATTCCTTGAGCTGCAGATAATCGCACGTTGCTGTCGGCGTTTCTGAGCGCGGCGTTACCTTTCCGGTTGCTACTTTCTCACGTGCCTCGATCATAATGGCGCTGCGTCTGGAGATTGCAAGTAGTCAACAGTGGCTCTGGCTGCGCAAACAAGGCTATGACGGATGACCGGCTGACTGGAAGAGCCTAGCTCGTTAGTTTAAAATCTCACGTGACCAACTTGACGCAGGGGCGCGTCAAAGACTAGTCGATGGCAGAGAATCGATGAGCTTTGACGGAAAGAATCGCTGATGGAGCGATGAAAGACGGACGCCGAAATGTAATTTGAAAGGACGGTGCACGGGGCTTGATTAGCAGTGCTAGGCTAGCGCAGAACGGAAATTTGGTGTTTATTACGTCCTACGTGACGGATGACATATGACAGGAGGGGCTTGGCGTGAGCTTGCCTTGGTTTGCCCGACTTTTCACCGCTGGCGGCAGGGTGCAGTGGATGGGATCTTGATTGTTTACATTCACTTGTGGCCCCGTATATTCCGAATAATTAATGATAAGGATTTACTAGCGCTGAAAATTCCTGTCTGCTTCAATTCTCTTGACCTATATTGTTTCGCAAATGAATGAGGCGTGAGCGAACCCTGCAGTGTACTGGAAGTTAGCAGTCGGCTTAATGAGTGTTTATTGTGTGCAAACAAATTCATTTTTGCGAATATTGTGCGAAAATAACAATATGAAACTTTCGTAACGTCTACAAAACTTTTACTCCTTTTTGATTGTCCACACTGTGTTCAGACAAATTAACTATGCATTTTTTACCGGCTCTTTAAACATGTTGTTACCGCTGATGTTGTAAAAGAAATGCCCCGGACTTGCGGATGAGACTACCGACACTCCAAACAGTATCACCCGCAGACCAACGGTCTCCCCGAGCACACACCCTGACAACCATGTTGTGCATACGTCTCGTCTGACCATCGCAACTGGGACGCAGTGCTACCGTATGTGACATACGCTTATAACACTGCAAATCATGAGGTTACCGAATATTCTCCATTCTATTCGCTATATGCCAGAACTCCCCTCGTTTTCCTCGATACCACCTTCCCAATTTCCCCAGCGACAGCGCGTCCGTTGCCTAGATTCTATGCCTTGCCGAAGAAGCCCGTCGTATTGCTTGTTTACGTACACTGGTTAGTCAAAGCCGCTCGAAAGACTACTACGACCTGCGTCATCGTGCAGTGACTTACTCTCCTGGAGACTTAGTCTGGCTTTAGACACCTAACTGCAAGCGAGGATTGTACGAGAAGTTATTGTACAAGTACAATGGCTCCTTCGTCGTGTTGGAGCGACTGAATGACGTGGATTACGTCGTCGCCAAAGCCGCCGTTCCCGCAAGACACATGTCGTTCATGTCACTCGCTTGAAGCGCTGCCATCGTCGACCGGTGTAATTTTTTCGAGGACCGTCTGCCCCGGGGAAACTGTTACGTTGCTTAGCGGCTTACCGAGGAGTTGGAGTTGAAAGAAGAAGAGGGAGGCGCGCGCCGACCGATATGGGTTCTCAGGCGCCTGTAACCAGTTTACATTCGTAAAACATTCACCTGTATTAAAACCATTTCATCCCCTACAATATAATGCAGCAGAAGCGCCACAAATTGAGTGATACTGAACAGAACTACCAAATACTATAGAAATAGCAAAAATATATATATATATATATATATATATATATATATGCCAAGAACAATAACCGAATGTAACATAATATATACTATTGCTCTGTGCGAAAGTACCATATAGGCAACCTTCTCTGAACAGCTTGTTTTCGAGTATCGACTTTTTTTCACATAGCATATGTTGATTTTCGAAAGTGCAAAGTAGAATAATTATTGCCATCTCTCACATTCACTCACAAATTCGGTACTGAACAATAAAATATAGAAATAGCAATGAAGGATGCTTGCCGCAAAAATTCATGAATTTATTATTAATTAGAGACATCGGTTTTTGTGACGACCAACGATTACATCGATTGGTGAACGAAATATAACGCTGGTTTCCCAATCGTTTTCCTATTGCGATTAGTTGGCCACTTTGGGAAGAAAAAACCGTAAAAGCAAGAACTGAAGCAGCCCGACTACGGCTTTGGCGAATGAAACATGAAAGATATTTTTTTTATGCAACTTAGATGCACGAGGCATGCAAAGAGCTGGACAAAGCAGGAAGCGAAAGAAAAGCTGCAACGTGGGTTCATTATTAGCTTCGATAACAGGTCCTCTTAGGTGGTCCCACGCCTGAACCCTTGAGATCTCCTGGGGGGCCTCATATCTGCATACTCATCTATGCTTGTCAGTGAAAAAGACATGCAACGTCGAAGATAGCCGTGTATGCTCTGCGTAATGACTGGATAGTCGTGTATACACAATCCCCGACTCTGAATTACTAATGACTGCAAGGAAGGGGAGAGGAACAGAGAGCAGTGATATCTGAATCAGGTAATATAAGCAGTGACACGCGTGTAGAGAGAACTAGGCGGGCATGTAGGGGAGAAATGCTCTTCAGGGAGAGAACATTTTGCAGATTAGCTCTGCAAACACTCTGCGGGCACGAAGTAAAAAAAAAAAGCAAAACAAAATTTGAAGATGGAATTATTTGCTGTAATGAGCCCATTTTCGTTGCGGTGTTATTAATGGACATTTATTTCCATTCACTGCATTGGGGCTAAATGTTTTTAATATTTAATATGCAGGTCATTTACCTAGTATGAAACGCTCTGACAGTATTTCAATCAAGGTCATCAGCCCCTTACCACAGACACAAGATTTCATCCCTCAAAATGCGATTTTTGAACTGTCAGAGTTAAATTCTCTCTGCCTTCTCAACGCTTCGTCAATATTTCGATGTACTTGAGGGACAAGAAATACACAATGCGAAATAAGGGACGGGGGGAAAATGAGCTACACAGCCCGCCTTTTTATTGCCCCAACACAGTATCTTCACATCAGAAGATCCACTAGCTCACAAAATCAATTCTGCTTGAAAAACTGCCGCACACCGTGAATTCCACATACTGAGAAGTTCAGGAATTGCACCTGCCCTATTTTTGGTTACCTGTTCGTTCCGGAGCCCAATAAAGTAAGATTGTCCTGGCCTTTTCGATACTGAAGTTTTTAGAGCTCTACCTGCTATAATTTTTGTGTATTCTGTTCGTTATGTTGCACAAAATCATAACAGTATCCTGACCGTTCGCGGGGCCGATCGGACCAAGTGCAAAACCCTGGCGATGCGCGAAGGAACGATATGTGCTGCCTCAAATTCAAGCATATACTGTAGGCTTTGGAGATCAATAAGGAGGGCCTTGCAGAGCAAAAGAAATACACTCGAGTTACCACGAGCAAGCAAGAAAACGAAGCAAAGACAACACACATGTAGCAGGAGCACAAATAAGTTTCGAAACCGTGCAATCAAAACAGGAGTCTCCGTCCATGTTCTTCATAAGTGGTTTCATCACGCTTTTTGGCAATAAGCAGTAGAATTTAGTAAGGCGTCTTGCTCTCATTTCTGTCTCTTATCGTGAGGACTTTTTGCATCATTTCATTTGTGAAACACGCCGCCAACTTACGGCTTGCCACGAACAAGGCTCATGCACAAAATATTTCGCATGTTGCTGCATCTGAGCTTTCCCGCCGTAGCTACCGTCCTGGAGTATACACTGACAGTAATCTTTTTGAGTCTGAATGTTTGACCTCTTCAGCTTGTATTTATTCTACTACAAAATCTGTTCCAACGCGAGAGCTTTAAGCCTTCTATTCAGAGTAAAATACGGCGTCGTACCTTCGTAGGCTTCTCCCGAAATCCACGAAACACGTGGACAGATGACGTCACTTTCTATAGATTTGGATTGAAATATCACATGTAATGAGAAATAAGGGTATCTGCATGTCTCAAATAATGCACATTTTGTGGGTAAATTATGTCCGCTTAAAGAAAAAAAAAAGCGAAGAAGTTAGGTTGGGATTCGAACAGATGACCCTTGTGCTGCTAGACGGAAGCACCCTAGACCACACAGGCACGCCTACACGACACTGATACAAGATCGGTTTCATATATTGTCAAACATGATAAAAGGGGGTACTGCGCACAAAAAGACGAAGACCAAAGGTTGGTTGGTTGGTTTGTGGGGTTTAACGTCCCAAAGCAACTCAGGCTATGAGAGACGCCGTAGTGGAGGACTCCGGAAATTTCGACCACCTGGGGTTCTTTAACGTGCACTGACAACGCACAGCACACGGGCGCCTTGCTTTTCGCCTCCATCGAAAAGCTGCCGCCGAGGCCGGGATTCGATCCCGCGTCCTTGGGAACAGTAGTCGAGCGCCGTAACCACTGCACCACCCCGGCGGGGTGAAGAAGACCAAAGGTGAACACCACACTGCGTTTGTGGTGTTCTCTTCTGGTCCTTATCTTTTTGTGTGCAGTACCCCCCTTTTATCATGAGTGACCCACTCGCCCAACAACTCTCTCTTATTACTATTTTGTGTCTTTTCTCTTTTTCAATGTGAAAGCGAATAGAGCTCGCAGGTCGCTAAGCGTCATACCTTAAGGCGGAGTGTACTCCTAATTCTTTCTTCTTTGAATTCTTGAAAGTGCGTGATCACGGACCTGGAGCTACCAAGTCTAATATGGTGTATGAGAAATAGACGTGCACTTTAAGCCAGTTATTTCGTCATAAGCAACAAACCGACTTTTCAACGCGCGTCTCGGTTTTTATCGGTAGTTGCATCGGTCCGTATACATTGACGTTCGACAATCCATTTGTTCTCTTGCCATTTATTCGTATCTGGAATGGGCTGGTTGGTTTTTTGCAAGAGGTAGCTAGTAGGTTTTTTGCCATTAATTAATTCGGGACTTCAGTCAAAGAACCTAGGTGCAAATTGGAATCTTATAAACGTTTCTCGGTACCAACAACACCAGTTTTAATTTCTGGAAGTTCAATACGTATTTCACTCAATACTGTGACACAATTTTCAACAGGGTAGCCAGGAACATTACTGCAGAGTAGCATGTTACTTGCAAACATATTGTCACAAGTCATAGCAAAATAGACGTGTGAACATGCCACAAATACTAGTACTTCTTCGTCCGACTTTACTTTAGGTAGGGAAGGAACTAAACTTTGCAGCAGAAAAAAAAAACTGTGATGAACAAACACTTTATTTCGAGCTAGTTAGTGAATAGAAGTCGTAAATGAAATGCAACGGCGCAAGAAAATAAGGACGAGAACACGCACCAGACAGGGAAGCGACAACTACCAACTGTTCTTCCCGAAACGCTTCTCAAAGAAAAAGCTGCCCAAGCTGCGTTAAAGAACTTTGTCCCGGTGAGGTTCAACCTTGCAAAGAAGCTAGTCCTTGAGTGACTGATTCTAATGAATTTAGAGGCCGTTTAAAAGTTTTCAACAATTCAGAACGAGGCTTTTTTGGATGTGTTATTCACGAGGAAATCTTAAAAGCCCGCTTGCTCACTATGCACCACCATGCCAAAAAAAAAACAAAAAAAAACCATTAGCTGGGGTTTAGCTTTAGTTAAACCCGGTAGGTTGCGTAAGCAAAGCCGACGTAGCTGCTTCTCCATCTAAGGCGCACCATGGCTACCTGCCGCAGCCACCCGACGGCTTGAGCTGGGAGCCCAGCGGCAGCCGCTCATGGCGGCGGCAGCGCCCCTACACGGCAGCGGCGCTGCTTTATCAGCGGCGCACCGTGGCTACCGGCCGCGGCCACGCGACGGCTTGAGCTGGGAGCCCAGCGTTAGCCGCTCCTGTTGCCATGGTGACGGCAGCCGCGCCGCTTCATCTAAAGCGTGGCCCGCATGGAGCGTTTTTTGCACGCGAAAACGCGTCGCACGCCCGACGCCCGCGCCGGCGTCGACGATTTCACTCCCGCATGGTCAGCAGCCGAGCGGCGTCTTTTTTGCCGCCCAGTTGAGCGACGCACGCGCCCCCATCCGGCCGTGCGTCGAGGTCGCGCACATCTTGTTTTCCCTGTCGCCGCGAGCCTCAAGTTGTGGTTTCCTCTCTTTCTTCTGGGTCAGGTGTGTCAAGACAGGCAAAGGCATCACTTCCAACAGCTATGGATCTAAATGCAGAAGCCATAGCACAAAGGAGGTATCGGAGGTCCGCTGGCAAGGCTAGCAGCTCATAAACAACCTCCGAGCTCAGCGTAAACACTCGTGGTCCCAGCGGACGGCCCACCTTCACCGAACTCTAACCTAAAAACCTAAAAAAAAAAAGGAAGTGCACGGTGCCCGATGCCCGGACCTTGCCATCGTCGCCTCGTGCGCGGAGCGACTCCGAAAGACTACATTGCTGCTCGGCCGTTTCGGCCTAGAAACCCGAAACCCTCGGCGCCGTCGGAGCGCCAAACCCCCGCCGTTCTTTCCGCTCTCGCGAGCTTCTCTCTCTCGGCCGGCGTGGGCGTGGCTCCAACCGGAATCACGTGACGGCTGCTCCGGCTCTCATTGGCCCTCTGCCGCTGCCGACTTCCGGCGTCGGCGCGTCGTCGGCGTTTTTATCTGTTCAGCCAGATCCCTACGATTTGGCAAAATCGTCCTCTCCGGCGGCAAAAAAAACGCTCCGCTGCCGTCGACGCCGGCGAATCGCCCGGAAAAACGCTCCATGCGGGTCACGCTTAAGGCGAAGCGTGGCTACCGGCCGCGGCCACCCGACGGCTTGAGCTGGGAGGCAGCTGCTCTGAAGGTCACTGTGAATACCGGTTGCGGCTACGCGAAGGCGCTGAGACCTTGAGTTAGATTGCTTACGTCGGGCGTTTCGTGCACCGCCACCTATAGAGTCAACCTCTTGATGACCATTTGCTATACCGTAGTTCAGACAATGTATTGCATAAACTAAAACGACAGCTCCCAGGAGCTGGATCGGCATGTTAAGTTGATCTAACTAATCTTTACTATTCAATCCCGCATGATGAAATGTTCAATGTCGTCAGAGAAAAGATCGCCAGCAGAGGTGAATTGCTTTTGAAGGCTACACAAGCATTAGTTGCGGTGATTTTTAACGCTTCTTGAATTTTACCTTTCTCCGACTGACATATTTTATGAGCGCTGCAGCGTCCAACGGGAAGGTATCTACATTGAGTCGCGCGTAGCTCTTATTTTAGTGGCATTTTTTGTCGTATGTTGACAAACGTATCGATGATCAGCTTCATCGGACCTCTAACGTTTGAGGGTACTTCGCTACATGGACTACGAATTGTACTTACTGATCGCTTTTCTAAAGGGAATGTCCCAGAAGGCGAGCCGAGTGGGCAGCGGATACGGTGAAGGGAAAGTGTAGGCAGGGCACCAGGCCGTGGGGAGTTAATTTATGCAATGTTTTAATTTTGTGGATGTATTTACCGATACGAGTAAAGTTTGAATGTGTGCGAAGTAGAAGAAGAAGCTAAGACGCAGATAAGCGAGCGCCGCACGTGCAATGAAGAAACGGAGCGCCGGATCCACCTCACGCCGCACTTGAAGTCAGACTGCCAGTACCCACAGTTTCTAAGCATTTAGAAACTCTGTGGTGGCGCTGATGCCCTTTGCCCGATGAGGCCAGGGAAGATTTCGCTTTAAGATAATATGAGCATTTCGTCTACAGCTGCGCCGCAGTAAATATTCCGAGGCTAATTTACGATGCCAAACACCAACTCCTTTTTTTTTTCTTTTTTTTTGGCGAGCAAGCGATGTCCATAATTAGTTGTATGCTGATATGCTAACCTTCTTGGAATAGAAAACTGGTGAAAGTAAATTAGGGTGAGTGTGATGGGCTGCCATGTTTGCTATCTAGAACCCTTCCCTACGACACCAAAAGAAAAGTTGGCATGAATCATCCACAGCTTGCGGGTGTGATAATGTCGCGCTCACCGGTCGCGGCATGAACTGAAAGCAGCTTTGTAATGTTTGTCTTTTATTGCGAAAGCAATACTACGACAGCCAAAGCGAGACCTTGGGTGGCCGCCGCTACGCCGTGAAGAGGCGTAGCTGCGGTCTCGTCATAAAAAAATAAGCCTGCCATGATATTTGAATTCACATTACCCCGATGCCACGGGTAGGAGCTGTAACTCGGGTCGCTCCTTTCATATGGGAGAGTGATATCAGAATCAGTATGCCAGAATCAGTATGCCAGTGTAGCATTATCGTTACCCCTACGACAAGCAGGCACGCCCATACAGCTTGGCTGAAGCGTGACTTAATATGTGGGCGGGTACCTTACGCTCTGGCGTCATATCCTTAAAGTATGAGCTTAAGTCTCTCCAATAATGTATCACCTTACACTGATAGGGCGTGATAGGGGAATAATGTAGTAGGTAAAAGAAGCTTCCGGCATTGCTTTCACAATTCAACTAGGGTTAATCAGAGCTAAACCACAGTAATTTTTTTTTAGGTAGAGAAATTTAAGCCGTAATCATTATGACCTCGTCTTGTTATTCGCTTCTGTTATGCTTATTGCGCAAGAAATTTAGGAAAAATATATCTTGCCAAATAAAATTATATGCGGCTGTTTTGGATGTTAATTTGGGTTTATCGCAGACATAAGTTCAATTCGACACAGAAACCTCGTCTGGCACTTTGCTGTTTTTAAATATCCAACACAACTTAGCTGACACAGCCATTGAAGTGACTTAAGCAAGAAAAGAATCGTGGTGTGCAGCGAAGGATTGATATTCACCCGGTTCAAGAAAGCCAACCCTCATCGAAAGCTAGTAATGAACAGAAGAATGTGAAGCATATGTCTTTTTTGTATGTGGCGTTGACCAAATGAAAGATTGTGTAAGAATTTCATACCTTCAAAATAAAATAACACATTATAAAATAGAAGAAATCTGAATAAAGGACAAGAAGAAGTAGGAAAGAAAAGTAGAAATATTGTATATTGCCACAAAAGCCAAGGTGCAAGTATAATTACTTGCACCAGTTTTTCGAAATTCAATCAAGGACCGCGCGTAAACGTATGAAGCGAGATCCAGATCATTTTTGTATAGGCGAGACTTCGGCGGGGGCTTTCGACTGATAAACGTTTGTATCTTAAGACACCGGAAATACATTTTGAAGTTGGAGAGCAGCCGCGCATCTTCCGGTGTCTGACAACTGTGTGCGGGGATGACGTTTCTTGGGTTTTAGGAACCTCTTACATGATCCCCTCCTCCATCACTCTCCTCAATCGCCCTTGTTCCTGTCCTGCCATTAAGATGGATGGGCAGTGGTATATTACCTGCGCCTACAGAAGAACACAGATAGAGACTGCCAACTTTGACCTAGTTTTAGAAGCAATTGGTGTCAAATGCATTCCGGCTCCATTTGTATCCCCCTTATTTTACTGCGTGACAGAGAGAGCTGGAAGTGGTTGCGCTACCTTTAGCGGGTACCTCAAGAACGTTCACAAAAAATCCAACTTCAAGCAGTTCACTGGAATCTGGCAACCTAGAAAACTAATTTCTTGGTGCCATGCAGTGGTTTTTGTTCACATGTACTGGTTTAGTGTTCGCAATCTCTCTGGGTGGTGCGCAGTGAAACGGCTGCCGCAACCAAGAAAGAAAACATAAATTAAACATCATCAAAGGACGATGCTCTTCAACGGTTCAGCAATGTGGTTGGAAAAAAGGGCGAACAGACAACACGCGGTGCAAAGACGGCGCCTCAAACGAACACCATGACGCATTTCGATATCATCCTTTCGCACCTTCCTTTTGCCTGTTGGAAAGGGGCACTTGCCATATTAACCGGGGCTCTAAAATTGCGAGCACTGACTCGGCGGCATACGACCGTATCTTCCTCGCTATCGCAGGAATAATAAGGAGGAACCATATACGCCACCATTCCCAATGCGGAAGCCATTTTGTTCCTTGCTCTGCAGTGATAACCATGATGCCCTACTCTTCTGGACAACTGGCGACTTCAGTTTAGCACTGCTCTCAGCAAAAGCAAGGCTTTTGATGCCCGAAACATGGGCACCTGTAGGGATGCTGCGGCTGCCCAGTTCAAAGAGGAGGCGACAACATTGTTGCCCTGGTCATTATTTCTCTCCCTGCATTGTCGAGTCAAGACAGCAGATGAGGGAAGGAGGACTCCAAGGAGAATGTATACCCGTTGGGCCGAACTTACACGTTACGCGAATGAGTTGTTTTTTGAGATCCCTCCGCTGGTAAATAGACTAATTAACAACAATGCCTGGGACGGTATGCGATCAAAGGAAGGTGCACACTCATCGCCACGTTGACGGTGGTCACGGTAGAAGAGGAGGGCACCGCTCCGTGCTGAGCGCGCTGACTTTGGGAAGTTGTTTAGTAATACATGTCGCCACACGTAGGTGACCGGTATTTTCTTAACAATCGTTGGCTGTACGCCATGCCATTCATACGGTGTTTATTGGGAGTGGCTACCTCTCCCGTTAATGCTATTTTAACATAGCTTTTGTTTTTACTACTATGAAGCAAAAACGAAATAACTAAATATTTTGATATATTTTATACCATTCCTTTTACATTGAAGGCTGTCATTCAGTTAGGAGTCAATGGCCGCTGCGAAGCGACATGTTACTTAGTGAACAATGTTATTTTATTGGCAAGATTTTTTCAGATGGGATGATTCCGTAAACCACTTTTACATGAGATTTAACTTCTGTTTGCAACGATGGAAATTGCACGTTTTGTGCGCTTGAATATTAGATCGAAAAATTCCTGCGCGGAAACTGTACTCCTTATTTAAGGGAGATTTAGAAATAAGTAAATGCAAATGAAGGTACATCGATAAGGTATGAACAACCTATATTTAGAGAACTTACATGATGGGCGTACGAGTCGCTAAAAACAGAGCGGCCGACATTAGGAGAGAGTGAGATGACCTTGGTAACGAACATATTGCTACGAAGATGACGAAGCGAGCAGTGGCGCGGGGCGGAGTGCTCGCGCTAGGCCCGCAGGCAATTAAAGCATATTTCATCGTCATGTCATGACGTCGTTCTGTTTCTGTTGTCGCCGTGTTCCATCGCTTGTCATGCTACCTTGTAACATTTGGTTGGAGGTGCGGTTCATCCCCATCATCGCCTTACTCCGTCGAAGACAACCGTACGCCGGGTCCATCGGCCGAGAGCCCATGGAGATGGCCGCCCAGCTCTGCCCAAGCCCTTTTTGCTCAGACCTGACCAGCCTCTCTCCCCCGCCCCATCCCCAGCCCTGACCACAACACACGACGACCACGAAGAGCCCAAAGCCGACCCGACCGACCCCACGACGAAGCGACCTTACGACCACTCGAGCGAAGACAGCACCCCCGCCCAAGCCGTTCGGCGTCTCCATGAACCTTAATTGGCCTTCGGCAAACGGTGAGGATTGGACCTGATGCTCCGGGGCAAGCATACATTACATCTTCGCATTCATTGAGGTGTCCAGCATTTCATGTCCTAATCCTGTGTCTGTGTTCATCGTCACTTCATGGATTGGATTTCTAGCAACCGATCGGGACGATCGCTCGGTGGCCCCGGTTAGTGCTACGAAGATGACGAAGCGAGCAGTGGCGCGGGGCGGAGTGCTCGCGCTAGGCCCGCTGGCCATTGAAGCATATTTCATCATCATGTCACCACGTCGTTCTGTTTCTGTTGTGTCGCCGTGTTCCATCGCTTGTCATGCTACCTTGTAACAATATAATTAGAAAGAATGACAAACGGCAGAAGCGGTATTTTACATTCTTTTCTTGAGCTGTAAAATCTGTGTGCTTTATTGAAATTGATGTATGCTGCTCCAAAACAAAAATATGTATCTATATAAATCTATTTCTGTTTCAAGAGTACTATAAAATCTTGACAAAAAACCACAACATTGATTTTATCTATAGTAGTAGCTCTACTAAATTGCGGTAAAAAAAAAAGTTTTTGGACTCGAACTGTAAGACGGCATTGGTGAAAAGGCGCTCACTACTTCTCTTTCTCATTTTGTCCAGGAGCGCACCTGACGGGAGACGGGGAAGCTAGAACGCCACAGCGCCCCGAAAGCGAGGAAAGTCGATCCATTGTTGTTCGTGCGTCAATCCATCAAGCTGGGTTTCCGCTCGGCGCCTTTGGTCAAAGCCGCCTAGAAGCTTCTGGACGGGGCTGGTTTGGTGCTGGTGCGCCTCCTTTTTCTGTTCTCCGCTAGTAGCCATTCTTTTCATGTCCGCCGCGGAAAACGTTGGGTTTCTCCTCCAGGCTTGGAGTGGCCACAATGAAGAGCGCTCCCAAGGATGGACGTCTGCGCAGCCACTATTACATAGAGAGGGATTCCATCGCCCGCTTCAATGGAGTTTAAAAGAAGCCTGGACGTACAACCCTCTGAAAAATGTACCGTTAATACAAAGCCGTAAAATAACTCTTGTCCTGCAGCCTATAAAACCAAGATTTCGTCGTGGGTTCCCCATGCGTCTGATTCAAACATGGCGTATTTTAGAACAGCTTTTATGGAAATAATCCTCGCCATGACTGCCGTATTTATAAATGCCATGTTTTAGGTGGTACTTCCTACTTTCGCTTGAATTGCTTGGACAGTCCTTCACACGTTTTAAAGCTGCGAAAATATAAGCTATTGTTCTTTGATTGCAAAAAACCGTGTTGTTAGCTTTGAGAGTGGGTTAGTGAACATTGTTGGTTATTCTTGATCGTCCGTTGTTTACTGCTTTCTCGATTTTTTTGTTGTCAGTCACAAAATAAAAAAAAAATGAGCTTAATGGGCAACACCATCAATTATTTGATGGCGTAGTTTGAATGAGGGGAATAAAAATATTTGTTATGAAAGTGTTAACCATGTCCCTAAACAAGCGCTCTGAGCTGATACCTAGGAAGAACGGCGCAACGCCGAGAGCACAAATACAAAGACCGAACATGAGCGCATAATGCGAAGCTTTTAATAACAACACACGTAGCCACTATTTCCTTCTCACACAGGCACGTAACCTAACGTAATCTAATAAGGCATTTCCATCACCTGCGCATTAGGTTAAGCAGCAATTGGCTTTTTCTTTCCAGAAATAATAAAATTAACCACAACCTTACCACAACTGTGTTTATTTATTTATTTATTGTACACCTCAAATGCCCCAGTACGGGGTATTACATGAGGGGAATACATGACAATACATAAAATTAAAAATTAATTACAAAGATTAAATAAAAAGATCTTCGACGGCTTTTTTAAAATTCGCGGTGCTGATGTGGAGTGCGGCATCGGCAGGCAGGCCATTCCAGTCGTCTGCCGTCTGGACAAGATAGATAGATAGATTTATTGAAAGGAAAAGGCAGAGAGGTTGGCCCGAATAATTCAAATCTGGCCTGCTACTCTGCACTGGGGAAGGGGAAGGAGAGAAGAAAGAAGGTCATGATGGGTGACGATGTGGGAGAAGGCATATGAAATATATATACAGACACAGCAGCTTGCTTTACAAGCGCGAATCAAGTCCGCTGGCGCTCAAATAACGGCAAAGAGCACGCACTGCCTGGAGGCCCTTCCCCTTGTCCTGCCAAGCGCCCAGCAGCAGTTCCTCCGACAGAGGCCTCTTGTCTAAACGCTTCAAGGAAGCAGCTAGCACATTTCTTTCGTTCGCATACTCTGGGAACACCAATAATACATGGTCCACAGTCTCTGGGATGCCACAAGTTGAACATTCCGGTGAGTACATATGTCCAATTAAATGTAAGTACTTGCGCGTGAAAGCCACGTTTAAACGAAGTCTATGTATCAAGCATGTCTGATGACGCGGAATGGACAAAGAAGGAATGCAGATGTGCAGAGGTACGTGCGCGAGGCGGACAAACGGCTTTTGCGTGACTGGTTCGAACGGAGGTGCGAGGAGGTGGTTCTAGATCAGCAAGTGACAAGTGATAGAATTTGTGAAAGAGGCTAAGTCGGTTGATTTTGCGTCGTGTCTCGAGGTTAGGCAGGTTAGCTTCAGTTTCATAGTAGTCACACTGGAACGATAAGCGATTCGAATGCATATAAAATGAATTTCTCGCACGGTGCTCTTGACACTGAACTATCGAAAATCTTCCATTTTTGTCTAACCTTACCTTTATTACGTCAACCTGCTTCAGAGCACGAACTGCAACCCGATAGCAAACAATCGTGGTGAGCGCATTAGAGGGTTTTATTCGAGACATAACAATGATAGCAAGTGTACTACGCCATAGTTCTTAGCAACATACTGGAAGAGCTATGATGAAGTGCTTTACGCTGATACGGCTAATTGCTTTGCTCATAAGCTCTGCCGAAATCGTGCTTTTTACAGTAAACAAAGAAAGGGCGGTTAATCCATCAAAATTCGTCAGAAATAAACGATGAATCTAAATTAAGCATGTGTTTTTACTTTCCAGCTACACTGGCTATTTATGATACCGTGGTCCAACACTGAATTTCGGGCAAGAAAATATTACCTCCAGAAAATGAGATGATGAATGGCGTATAATCATGGGCGAATGGCGGTCTCACAGGGCAATCATTCTGTGTCCGGTGTCGTTGCAACTACGTAGGCTCACAACACGGAGAGCTCCACGTCATTTGAAGCAGGGGCCAGCCGAGAACGATGTATCATTTCCCTGTTGTGACGAGCACTGAGGCGGCGTTTTGCAGTTGGCAAGCAGTTTTTTTTTTGCATTGTTTTTAATAACGTTGTTTATTGCTTCAGGGAATAATGCTATATGTAAACAAAATTTAAAAGGGTGTTAAATGAAGGTTGGCTCTGCTAATAAAGATCAAGAGCGTGTTTTTTGCATTTAGTCCTTGTGATCTGCACTAATGATTTCAGTTTCTGACCTGGGCCCGAATGCCTTAGTTGGCCTTCTCCTCTGCACGTCACCGCCACTGCGGTAGATGAGAGGCTTTTAGCATACCTATGACGTATTATCGTAAACGTACACTCGTTTACCGGACGTTTCCTGCGGAAATGAATTGCAAAAGCTGGGGCCGAGCTTAGCTATGAGCAGTTGACGTATCTGTGTACCTGTATAAGTTTGCGTTGTGCATTTCCTCTGCTCTGTTAGCCTCTAAACAATGCAATAGTCTTCTTTTTCTCCTGCATTGGCGTGCCCACACTGCTATGCCGACAACGTGCCGATCAGCGCCCTGTTTTCAGCAAGCGAACTAAAGTTAGAAGTTCCAGTGTTCTGGCTTTGCTGCTACAGTTAGAGCTCTCCAAAGGGAATGTTATTTCTACGCTCATGCGTGAGCAGCCCCGATATCATCCACTAACTCGAGGGCCGTGAAACTCGCCGCCAAGAAGCATTGAGCTTTCGTCTGTCGTCACCTTTGAGATGATCATTTTTGTTCGAAGATCATCAGTTTCATTTCCGCTGACTAGCCTTTGAAGCGCCGCTGCCCAGAGTGCGTCGTGTGCAGGATAGAAAGTGCAGTTTCGCTCTGTCACTGAGTCGGCTCATCCGTCATGGCCTCGTTTGCGCAGCGGAAGCCATTGTTGGCTGCTGGGCATCTCCGGAGGGGGCACACCAAAGAAGTGGCAACCGGAATGAGAACACGGAATGAGAGTTTGGCTTTATTCGGTTCCGGGAATTTCTGTTAACCAGACTTAAGGCGATCCGACGCTCTTTTGAGCTATTTTAATTTTCTGTATCTACAGCCGTTGCGTGAGGCGCCCAATGCTCATCTATGACCTAGTTCCTTTCGGTCTGGGCTTGTCTGCAACGGCACTAGTGCAACTATATTGCGTTATCATCATCATCAGCCGGATTCTACACACTACAGGGCGAAGGCCTCTCGCATATTCCCCCAATTATCCCGGTCCAGTGCTAGCTGCATCCACTTGACCCTACTGGACTTCTTAACCTCATCCGCCCATATAACTTTCCGCTATCCCCTGCTACGCTTTCCTTCCCTCAAAATCCAGTTTGTCACCCTAAGCGACCATCGGTTATCCTCTCTTCGCATTACATGTCCTGCCTATGCCCATTTCGTCTTCTTGATTTCCACTAGAATGTCAGTAACGAGTTATTCCTTTTATCGACTCTGCACGCTTCCTATCTCTTAACGTAACGCCTACCATACAGTGAATTTGTCATATAGCGACATTCAACTGTACATGTATGTAGTAATTGCAGTGCAAGAAAAACTGCTGTAACGACTGTTGGTTCAAGCAAGTGCAGGGAAATGACATCTTAAAGTGTTACGTGGAACAAAGAAGATGAATTTGCTCTGCAATTTTCTGTCGACGATGCGACATCTCGGATATATATAAATGCAACGAAATGAGCAGTATGCGAATGGGTGATGTTGTTTCTCTTTCTGTCTTCGAAAGAGCACCCTAAGCATACCCTCTCGCTAGGGCCTTACGAAAAATCGCTGCAACCCAAAACGTTGGTCTAACAGGACCAAAATATCTGCTAGCTGTTTTAGCATTACATTGTGCAAAAAGAAAAAGCCCAGGGAGACTAGCTGGTCTAAGCGTTTTAATTTTTTAATTTTACTTAACCTGTAAGTACGTGTTAGGGGTGCTAATAAGCCGACGCATATTTTTTTACCATGTTGCATAGAATACGATGAATTGAAGGTTATCCGCGTGCATAGTAATCCGGCACTCAAGAATAACACATGTTTCCATGCTGCATATGTACTTTCTCGGTGCGAGATATCCAGTTTGTGGTGGTTAAAGACTAGTCTATGCCACGAAGGATTTTTTACATGACTAGCATATACGTGCTGTTCGCACTGAACTTTGGGGATGAAACTTACAGTTAACCCTGAAGTATTACGGGTGTAGCTCCCGATGAAGGTGAAATTAATGCGTAAGTTTGAGCAAGGTGCATATGTGGTCACTAAGCTAGACAAGAATGCACCATAAGACAGGAAAGTACATAATTAATGGACGCATATAAGTGATCTGCGCTCTGTTGTTTCGTAGCAGTGTTTTCCTGGTGCAATGCTGTTCCCAGTGATGCTCAAAGGTCACTGCCGTTTAGGTATAAGTACCTGAGGGACAAACTGGTGACACTTAAAACCGCAAATTCCCAGCCATCGCTTACATGCACCCGCGATTGATTGCACAGTTTTCCAGCACTTAGAATCAGTCACTATTTTATTTTAGGCGCCTAAAGCGGTTGCCTTTATTTACCCATTAATTATTTCTTGCCCTTCAAATAAAGAATAGGAAAATCAAAGAGACGGAACACACAGCAAATATGAACAAAATTTATTTATAATCTGTATATATCTATTTGTACATACTGAAGCCCTATTGTGCTATTGCAAGAGTTGGTGTAAAAAGCACAATCTACCAATAGAAAATTTAGGACAATTGTAGATAACACAAACAATATTGGCCAGACGAATGAGACGCAAGTAAGAAATATAAAAAAAAATAACAATCGCAAATAGAAGAAAAATGTCAAGAAAGCGCAAGAAATGCAAGTAAAAACAGGTAACGGCATTGAATACCTACTAAGAAGAAATCTAGAGGAAGGGAACCAGTTTGACGAGGCAGAGAATTCCAGCATTCGATTAAAAGGCATAAAGAAACTGTACTTATGGATGTATTTAAAGGTTTACTTTTTCACAATGTACATATATACGTATTACTAAAAAATAAAGCAACTGCGAAATATAAAAAAATAAACAAGATCAAATCCGTAAAATACAGTCTTTACGCCCATGGCAAAGCAGTTCCAAAGAGATTCAGTTCCATGTTTTAGTAAGGGAACGGAAGGCAAGATGAATATATCCGTATAGCCTCTCTCCTCAAAACGTAGCTTTATTATATGTATTCAAAAATGCGCCTCGTTAGTTTTTCAATTTGTTTTTATCACAGTCCTAATTACTCATGAGCGCAGCGTGAACACAACTATCAAACATTGGTACATATTTGTTATTAGAAAGTATTTGAAAAGCACGCCATTGCTTCTCTTTTATGTCAATCCTTTACTATACTCCTTGATATGCTCGTTGTGAGCGCTGGACAAACGTCAGAATGAAAAATCCTTTGCTACGCATTGGAACTTTGATGTGCAATTCTATCAATGTGTTCCAATAGGTATCTTGGAATAATGACAGTCACATTAAACGTATTCTCAGAAATACAGCCTCTTTGGTTTTCAATGACAGTTTTAAGAGCTCTGTGCTAGCGCCGAAATACTTTCAGATCAATTTTTTATATGAACCAAAAGCTTGTTTCATCGTCATCAAAATGTGTATACGATATTTTACCTGCCTTGCAATCCAAAAAGTATTCCAGAGAGCTAGAGCTGCATGCAACTCAGCAAGATCGCAACTATACCGAGGTCTGGTGACTCGCCGTCTTGCCGTGTGGAAAATACTCGGTCTTCTCAGTGGTCAACTTATTACCTAGCTGTCAGAAGAATTCTTTTTCTTGGGAGAATTCCTGAGGCAATGGCCTTGCTCTTCATTTCTGTGGGCTATAATTGTGTTAGCCCGGTTTTTATGTGAAATTAGAGATTATGCGTCTTCTTGACGCTTCCTTTTTTGCATCACACTGCTATGTCATTCCGCTGTGCTCATGTACTTGTTTTCCTGTCTCGCTTCGCATGTGCAGCGTGATTCGTCTTGCAAATATTAGGTGGGAATGTTTATATGATGTGTAACCGATAATTGCAAATGTATAAATAAAATTTTGTAAACTCACAGACTCGAAAATCAATATGCAGAAGATTAAGGTAATATTCAATAGCCTAGGGAAGGAACAGCAGTTTATGTTAGGTAGCGAAGCATTGGAAGTAGTAGGCGAACATGTCTACTTAGGACAGGTAGTAACCGCAGATCCGGACCATGAAAGGGAAATAACAAGGAGAATAAGACAGGGATGGAGCGCTTTTGCCAAGCATTCCCAGATTATGACTAGCAGCTCACCGTTATCGCTCAAGAGGAAAGTATACAACAGTTGCATCTTGCCTGTACTCACCTATGGGGCTGAAACGTGGAGGCTAACCAAGAGGGTTCTACTTAAGTTGAGGACAACGCTGAGGGCTATGGTAAGAAAAATAGTAGGGATAACCTTAAGAGATAGGAAATGTGCAGAGTGAGTCAGATAAATACCTCGTCACTCACATTCTGATGGAAATCAAGAAAAAGAAATGGGCATGGGCAGGACATGTAGTGCGAACAAAGGATACCCGATGGTCGCTTAGGGTAACAAACTGGATTCCAACGGAAGGAAAGCGTAGCAAGGGGCGGCAGGAAATTAGGTGGGCGGATAAGGTTAAGAAGTTTGCAGGGGTCAAGTGGATGCAGCTCGCAAAGGACCGGGTTAATTGGAGGAATATGGGAGAGGTCTTCGCCCTGCAGTGGGTATAGTCAGGCTGAGGAGGATGATGATGATGATGATGAAACTCATAGGACGCGTAAGTGAGCTTCGCTTGCATTTCATTTCGTTTAAAAAGCAGTGGCCTGGAGGCTTCGTCGTAAAACTCGTCCACAATTCAGCATTCGGCGGCGAGAGCGAGCGAAATCCGATGCCGCGGAGAGAATCTGCCGGAAATCTCGGCGGCAAGCTAGTTCGGTCCTGGACCGAATCTTGCGCCCGAAAAAATTCCTTCCATTTCCATCAGCCAATACGACGGCGAGGAAATAGTGCAGCCGCGGACCGCGGCGTCGACCGGTATACAAAGTTTACAAAGAGCAGTTCCGCTGCCTCGAACAGATGGCGCCACTAGGACTGCTGTCCTTTCTGGCCTTCGGAACGCATCGGTGGGCAGTGCGGGCAGCTGCTGCACAGCTTGTGTATGAATGCCGACTTGCGTTCAAACACCGTTGCTTTGTTTCGGGTGCCCTCCGTCTTGCCAAAGCAATCTGCGGGAAAGTTGAGTTGATGACCTTGTGGTTTATCAGCGGAATAACCGACTACGCTTTCTACGTACGGTGGACATCATTGACTAGGCCGGCTTTTTTTTTGTGTGTCACGAGTTGATGTTTCTTTCTTGGAGACGAGAGCTCCTGTGAGTTGTGGGAAAATTAGTATAGTAAACCATACCCGCCATTCGATCTAAGCGCCGGCATTATCTGCGGAAATGCCAGAACGACCTTGGCGTTTCCTCAGTATATTGTGTCTTGGTACTGCTGCCGCGTCATTTCCACAGGATTTTAAAAAAAGTACCTTGGTGTGACTATTAATTTCTGCGCGTTCATAATGAATTGATTTTGCAAAGAGGGATGGTCATTGTGTACGTGCCTGTGAACCAGGTGCAATCATGCTTACTTCAGGCAAGTACAGATGCAATACATGTAATAATTGCTGCTTTCATATAACTAAGGCACGGATCAATGGCGAATTTTAGCATGATAAGATGTTTATATATCCGCTTCATTAAGGCTGGCTACATCTGCGGGTGCTGAACTCCGGTACAGTTTCCAGTCTCTCGCCCGAGCGCAAGCGAACGTCGCTGAGTGCCTGATGTGGCCTTTGAGCAGCGTATTACTATTTGAAGGCAGACGTTACGGGAGGTAAAATAGTGTCTGGCCCATTGTCGGGGGAATACGTTTACTTTCATATCCAGTGCTAAGTATTGTACGTGCACGATGCTGTACGGTGAATCAGTGCGGTCTGAAAACGTTTGCAAATATATTGAAAACAAAGGTTTTAGAAGATAATCGGGATGTGATCTGCTTAAAGTAGATTGTCCACAAAAAGCGCTATAGAGAGAATTGACTAACAAAAAAAAAAAAAAAGACTCGCCAACGACGAAAGTGTTTGTCGACACATTCTGCCAATGCAGGCATTTAGATGACGCAGTAAATCAGCTAGATGATCATATAAAACATATTTTAGCATCTGCACCATACTATGCTTATTCAAATGAAGTTTTTCTGCTATCTACACCTCGCTGTCTCCAGCGATAGCGAGTGCGCAGCACGTTCAGCAGGGCGCCATCGAAACCAGAAGGCCCTAAGGCCAGCTAAGGAGGAAAAGTCACGTGACCAAATATGTCAGCGCCCATGCTGTCGATCTGTAAAAGCGTCTATAGCATTCCTTAGTGACCAACATGGACACGGCGTACTCGCAATTTACGATCGGCTCGTAATACGGGACGGCCACAGCCAAAATGCTTATGCTACAAACACAAAAACAATGTGTTGAAAGATGACATTTGGAATAAGATTGACGTTGTCCTCTGGTGTCAGCGGCAAGTATGCCCCCTTTTGTTTACTATACATCTACAAATAGCATGTTGAAGCTCATGTTGCCACAATACGTGGGTCAGATGTGCCATGATTTAGTGAAGAATTAAATGATAATTCGTTTTCTATTCGGACTTTGCATCATCATCATCATCAACAGTTTGACTATACCCACTGCAGGGCGAAGGCCTCTCCCATATTTCTCCACTTAACCCGGTTCTGTGCTAGCTGCATCCACTCGACCCCTGCGAACTTCTTAACATCATCCGCCCACCTAACTTTCTGCCGCCCCCTGCTACGCTTTCCTTCCCTCCTTGGAATCCAGTTTGTTACCCTAAGCGACCATCGGTTATCCTCTCTTCGCACTACATGTCCTGCCCATGTCCATTTCTTAATTTCCGCTAGAATGTCGGTAACTTGAGTTATTTCTCTGACCCACTCTGCACGCTTCCTATCTCTTAATGTTACCCCTACCATTTTGCGTTCCGTAGCCTTCTGGGTTGTCCTCAACTTAAGTAGAACTCTCTTTAGCCTCCACATTTCAGCCCCATAGATGAGTACAGGTAAGATGCAACTGTTGTATACTTTCCTCTTGAGCGATACCGGTAAGCTGCTAGTCATAATCTGTGAGTGCTTGCCAAATGCTTTCCGTCCCAATCTTATTCTTCTTGTTATTTATTTTTCATGGTCCGGATCTGCGTTTACTACCTGTCCTATAGTAGACATATTCGCCTACTACTTCCAGTACTTCGCTACCTAATGTAAATGCTGTTCCTTCCCGAGGCTGTTGAACATTACCTTAGTCTTCTGCATATTGATTTTCAAACCTACCTTTCTAATTTTTCTGTCTAGGTCATCAATCAATATTTGCCGTTCATCCCCCTAGTTGCTTAGCAAGGCAATGTCATCAGCAAATCGCAGATTACTGAGGTATTCGCCATCTACCCTTATCCCTAACTGCTCCCATTCCAAGTCTCTGAATACTTCCTCTAAGCAAGCTGTGAATAGTACTGGGGAGATTGTGTCTCCTTGCCTAACACCTTTCTTTATGGGAATTTTGTTACTTTCTTTATGCAGAACTATGGTTGCTGTGCAGCCACTATATATATCCTCCAGCACTTTCACGTACGGCTCGTCTACTCCCTGTTTTCGCAATGCCTGCATCACCGCCCAGGTTTCAACTGAGTCAAATGCTTTTTCGTAATCAATGAATGCTATGTATAAGGGCTGGTTATATTCCGAGCATTTTTCTATCACCTGATTGATGGTATGGATATGATCGATAGTAGAGTACCGTTTCCGAAAACCTGCTTGATCATTTGCTTGATTGCAGTCTAAGGTTGTCTAAGGTTGAGGCGCTTAGCATACCTGTATGCTTTTCATGGCATACGTAGCTTCAGTCGAGCAGTCAGTTTATAGTTAACGGAAGCTCGCAGTCGAAGAAGCGATGACGGCGATGTGTTGACTCAGAAGTATGAACGAAGGAGCGTGTCGATGGCAGCCGATTTCACTCGCTCGCGCCGTCCAATACTCAAGTATGAACAAGCCAGTGCATCAAATTGAGGAGCCTCCGGGTTTCTCGGCCGCAGAACGCATTTTGAAGGCCATACAATGGACCGATCGAAGCGTTTTGTTCCTTCCTTTGACAAAAGATAGCGCATATACTGCGCTATAATCTATCTAGTACATATAGGGACGCTTAAATTAGAGCAAACTTACTGCTGTTATTTTGTTTGTGAGACAGCACGAACTTTTAGATGCGACCACCACCCCCATACATACACAAACAGATTGATATTTCAAATTATTTCCATCCATAGGCTCATCTCCAAGTAAAATTCCAAATAGTATTGATATGAGAAAGGGTTTTGTCACGGATCAGAATGCTATAAAATGATTATGCGAGATTTTCTGCGCTTCTTGTTCCTTTTCCAAACTACAATTTCGTGCTGAGCCTGAGGTGAAGAGCCTTTGTGGTGGATGTAGGTTTATCAAGCAACGCAATTCCTGCTTTCTTTAATATTGTTCTAAGAAAGGCCTCCCCTTCATTAAAAGGAAAAGCAAGGCGCACTTAGAATAAAAAAACAACAACAAAAAAGCGCTTTATTCACAGCTTCGTTTTTCAGAGAAACATTGAAAGTTTATGCTAGCTTGTACGTGTTCGCCGTCCTTCGCCAGGAAACACAAAAAAGGCCTTTCCCAATAAAAGTAGGAAGCGTTTCATTGCCCCCTACAATATCTGCAAAACAAATTAACACCTACGGACAAGATCTGGTCACTTTGTGGTCTAACAAAACGGATACCACACTATGGAGCACAGGCTAAAATACAAGCAACTACAACAAAAGCTGATGTTCACTTCACTGTTATCAGTATCATACGCACATCAAGAAAAATGTTCACATGTGACAGCTAACAGAATTTCCACCGAAAGAATATTTGAAATTTATTCCATTACTTGATTTCTGTACGGAGAGCCCTGAAGATTCTCGTAAAGGTTTCGTCATGGGAAGCTGAATGCAGATTTCGGTAAATGCGCATTCTAAGTAGGGATTGCTGCACTGAAAAGTGAGTTAATTTAGAGGCAACCAAGAAGCGTCCGATGTACGTTAATAAATGTTTTTTAACCAGCTATCGCACTGAATTTCTTCAAAAGAAACACGAAAGCATTGATGCAGGTTTGGTTTGGTTTGGTTTGGTAAAACTTTATTTCCCAGTAGGGGTCCTGGAGGACACTCGGCTAGGCGCCAGGTGTAGAGGGCAGCTCCCACGTTGCTTAGTTCATTTTTAGTTCCCTTCGGCAACGCGGCACTTATACTAAACACACAGATAAAGAAAAACAAAAGAGCCTCAATACTAAGCGCCAAGGTCAGCTTGAAGTCATTGACAATGCGATATGCAGATGTCAAAGAGAACAAGTTATGACGCATGAGATCGCAGAAATCTCCCCCAACCACGCACTGCCGTTGGCTTACTTCGATCGCTCCCTGCTAGCGGCTACAAGACTCCAATCGTAACGCTGGGCTTCCCGCATTTAAGCTTTTCAGGCGGCCTCTGCAACGTCCGGCGCATCAGGGGGCGCCATAATACATTTTTTGAAACGTACCACGAAAAAAAAAAAAAAAAAACAAACTAGGACAGCGGAAGGCAGTGACTCGTTGCGAGCGCTTCCGCCTTCCTCTGTTCTCGTTTCCTTTACGCTGTTTTAAAAAATGCTAATGCTCCAACTTGCCCAGTTTAGCATCCTTGGGCACCATAATAAATGGATCTCGTGACCTCTCACAATACAGCATTTAACAGTCCGCGCGCGGATTCACTCCCGTTAGCCCTCGGATGAATGGGCCCGAGGTTAGCAGCACTGTGCACGACTAGCTTGAGTCAGAATATGAGTGGAGAGAGTGCTCCATAATGTGAAAGAAAAAGAATCGATAAAAGAAATGTCAAATTTACGGACAGACGTGCCACGCCTGCTAGAGCTGCATCATAAGCTGAATACTGTAAGGTACAAGCACAACATGTCGTTTATTTTTTGAGCCCTTTTGAATCTTGCAAAATTTTGTCGCAACATCATGGACGCAAAAAAACAAACAAACAAGAAAGTCTATAAGATCGACGATATTCAGGTGCCATAATGGCAAGAGCATTTAATTTTGACAACACTCTTCATGCTTATGTTATCGCATATGTAAAAGGTGCAAATATTTTATTACTCGTTCCTGAAACACTTATTATGCAGCGGCAATTTACTTTCAGTGACCTATAGAGTTCATGGGATATCCTGTGACCATCCACCTTGTTTTCAGGGGAAGGTTCTAAGGTCAATAAAATCATAACAGTCTTGTGGACAGAAACGCGCGTATTTCCTCATAACCTACCAAATGTATGCTCATGGTTTTTTGAAGGCGGCGGCACTTCGTGTAATGGGCGAAAACTACCCCTGTATTCGATTCTCATCTTAATCTTCCTTATGCAACGAGCGGTTAAATATACATACCAGTAGTCTAAAAGGTTCCTTAAATATATTAGTGAGAACTGTTAGGTGTTCATTATGAAATGCGGCCTCGCGTGCTCAGTGGGCTTCTCGAAGTTGCGATTTGTCTAATGATTAAGCGCGTAAAAGCCGATCAAAGGACCTGGAGAAAGTAAGCGCTCCTTGAAATCTGGCTCTGAGTGGCATTGCTGGGAACTGAGCTCCGCAGATCCCGCAAAGGAGGCCGTTGATCCGAAAACTGGGTGATTGTAGTGTCAGTGTAAAGAAGGAAATATAATGTAATTATTCGAAAATACTTATAGAAAGTATGATTCTGCAACTGATCAGACCTAAAGAAGCAATGTTTAACGGAAAGTGCATTGCGGAAATCGGTTCCATGAGAGAAAAGGAGATAAAAGAGAGGTTAAATACCTACACGTGGGATTTGGTTTCGAATGATGTTGCTGTCGCTCCCGATGGACGCGCACGTACACCTATTCTAATTAGTTTTGTGGCCACATCACACGTATAAAAAACTGATAGAGGCATATTCCTTACGTAAAGCATGGTATCGAACATTCGACTGGAGATTATGTCTGTTTTATATTATTCGGCTGTGGCGCAACGCATATATAGGTGTGACAGCATTGACTTAGATCTCGGCAATTGTTGGTGAGGTAATCGCATTGTGAAATTGTCATCCAATGACAGTATTGTTGTGTCTTGGCAAACCAATTGCGTTAAACAACGTGAAACCCACTCCGTGTCCTATTACAAGCCTTGATCGTCATCCTTTGTATACATAATCGTTCAAAATTTATCTGTAATGAAAAAATCAGTTTATTCGTACCATTTTTAAGAGCTAGAAATACTTAAGATTTGAATAGCTTTCTAAGCGTTATGTGGGACATCGAGGCAGTACGCCGGTTTACGTATACGGGAGATCAAGTAGAAGTTAAAATTTATGTAGAAACAAACTCTCTTATGTAGATGAACTGTAGAGCTGTACTGAGCGATGAACTGTAGAGCTCAACGAAGGTTCTTCCTTGCAATCTTTATGCGCAGCAATGCTTTAGGTGCTAGTTGGAAAATGGACCAATTTCTTTAATACGGGTGTTGGATATAAGTTCAGCTCAGGCATAGAAATTTAATTATTTTTGAGTAGTCGTCTGGTATGAATTTGTATTCCTGTTTTATGTGGCGTGGTACTTTTCACACTGCTTTCAAAATGTGTTTATGTTAAAACATGCGCTTCCGAAAGGATCTTTTGTGATTCTATGCATCGCTAAATGACTAATCAATATGAAGGCTGAGCTAGTCGCGTATATCAACAGGCCAACTGGCGAGTAAGTGCACGTCGGTGATTGAAGCCTGAAGGGCTGCTAAAGAACAATTACCATCAGAGAGAATAGAGCGAAGTGCTATAAAAAATTTAGGCAACATTTTGTAGGGTATGCATAAAACTATTTCGTAGCACTTTGTAAATACACGGAAAGGGATGTAAAACAGTGCCTGTTTCTGAAGCTGGGTACATTGGTGAACAGAGATGATGGCTTAAAGGGCGAACTTGTTTTTGTTTTCTCGTTATTTCCAGTAAGCTTGCTAAGTGTAAGGATTTGTTTCTTTCGGTATGAAACAACATTCTTTGTTATTGCGTCTGCCTTTCTGCATTTTAACTGTTTTTCTCCTTTCCAAGAGCTTTCGAATCCGGCTGCCCCTTATAAAACCTGGCTCGTCATCTTTGAACGCTGCGGCCGTATACATTGCGAGCGTCCGCCACGCCACCAGTAAAGATTGGAACCAACACTTCCACATTTCGTCCCTACAGGCTTCGCATGTTGTCACCATGATTCTGGCCTGTCTAGCGCTGTCTGTTGCTGTGGCATTGGTCTCCGTTGCTGACTCTGAAGATCATTTGCGATTGGAATGGGAAACCTACAAGAAAAAATTTGGTAACTTTTCGCCTTACTTTCAGCGGGATTCCGGCTGGATTCTCGCCTGGATTACGTAACCGACAAGTCGTTAATTTGCTCGCTCCGTTCGGTGTTCCCATCCCACCCCATTCCTGCCCACTTCCTCTAGTATAATCTCTTCATAACTCTCTTCATAGCTCTCCTTACCTACCTTCCATCTCTTCTACATTAATTTTTTTTTCTCCCCTTATATATATCTCTCCTTCTTTCTTCTATTTATTTTCAATTCACCTATTTATTCATTTATTATCATTATCTTTCCCTCTTTCTCTCTCTAACTCCTTTTCCTCTTTTTTTTTCTCTTCTTTTGTCTCTTTTTTTATTATTATTGTTATTATCACTGTGTACAATGGCCTTCCGCGCTCGCCTTCCGTTATTCCTTCGCGTTTGGCCTATTTTACACAGGCCTCGCTAGGCTCGTTCCATTTATAGAATGGATGACCAAGTATTCGATGTAGCCGGCATTCGTGCCCGCATTAGTAGCCACAGACGTGCAAGAAGTGTGGGCTGCTCACGCGCCCTTCAGCAGCTTCTCAGCCATGCGTCCAGCATCTGCAAGGAGCATGAGGAGGCTCAGCGTATGCTCATTGCTCAGTGCCACCCAGAGGCCAACTGGCATGGAGGGAGCTATGGATCTCCGCACCTCCCAGGAGAGCTTCACATCTGCACAAGAACAAACAGGTGATGAACCTTTTGACTCCACCATTCGGGAGGCTGATGTGTCGTTCATGTATTCAACTATTGAGCTACCGTCAGGGCACGCGTCCTCCCCCGCTGAGGGGAGGACGCGTTAATTTCTGCTCAATATCAGATGCCCTTCCTTAGATGCTTGAGCTCTGATAACCTTGCTCATGCGCACTTTTAGTCTTTGTGTATGTATATAAGGCGCGGATCGGAGGAGGTTCTCCACCCGTTATGAAGCCACAGGGCGCCGCTCAGTCAGGTAATCCACTCGTTATGAAGTCACAGGGTGCCGCTCAGAACAGTCCCACCCCCTCAAACGCAGAGAGGGCGGCACAAACTGAGTCCGCCAACCACGCCGCTTCTGCTCTTAGCGCAGCGCCTGCAGTAGAGGCTAATCTAACCGCTAATGAGCAACAACTTACCATCGTAGATGCCTTTAGCGATGAAGAATATGCTCGGCAGGAGCAAGGTGACAATCCCCGCCACCGAGTTTCCGACCACCGTTCCAACATTACAAACGAGGGACAAGCAGGCCATGAAGAAAGAGACCAGCTCCCGCCCCGTTCACAGGGAAGCAAAAGAGGGCCGAAGGAGCGCAATGCGACGCAGAACGTTAACCCCCCTCCGCAGCGCCGTCGACCGCGCTTTCGCCCCTTCGTACCACCCAGGGAGCCGTCTCCGAATCGCCGCCCCAAAAACAGGACCGCGCTTATAGAGACAGTTCTATATCGGCCAGTGGGCAGAAAGGCCAACTTCTTGGCTCTCACGCAGGAACGCATTGCAGCGCACTTCTGTAAAATGCAAGACATACAACAGGTCAGAGTGAACTTCCGGCGCAACATTGTCGCGGTGGACGTGAAAACAGCTGACCTCAGCCCTTTTCTCGCGGTGAGCAGGATTTGCGAGCTGGGAGTCCGTGCCAAAGCAGCCAAAACAATCACCTGCTCAGGTCTACTTTTCGGTGTCGACCAAGACCTCAGTGTCGATGAGATTGCAGCCTCAGTTGAGAGCGCCGTACCTGTATAGTGGGATGCCAGCGCAGTGGCAATGCAGTGGTCATTCACTTTGAGGGCACGCAGCCGCCTGAACAAGTGGCCTTCTTTAAGCTTCGCCGTACGGTCCGCGCTAGACGGCCACGCCCCACACAGTGCCGCAAGTGCGGATTGCTGGGGCACGCCACAGCTGTTTGTCGGAATGACAAGCGTTGCTTCCGTTGCGGAGCTATAGAGCACGCCATGGCGGATTGCACAGCAGAGAAGCCGCGTTGCGTCAACTGCAACGGCACTCATGCCGCAACAGAACCTCGCTGCCCTCGCTGGTAGTTAGAAAGAAAGGTAGCTACTCTCCTGGCTACATCAGATAAGCCGCTCACGCGCCGTAAGGCAGTGCAGATCGCTCAGGGTACGGGGAACGAAGCAGAGCCCGCCCAAACAGAGAGCGCCGCACGCATTCGCACTAAGCAAAGTACCGCATGCGGGACTTCCGCGCAAACGACCGCCCCTGCAGCAAATAAACCTCGCGCCGAGACAAATGCGGGAAAACCACAGCCTTATAAGGCAGCTTTGACGGGCAACACCGCATTTGCGTCTGAAGCGCAGAAAGATATAGTTATCGCTGCCCTCTCAGCAGCGGTGCAAGCGCTTCTGGAGCACCTCCCCGAAAACTCGGCAGCGCGTCAGCTCTGCCAGGCGGCTTTGGCTGCACAACAGTCACTCAGACACAATGGCTAACCAGCTAAAAGTCAGGTCGCGGATATTTCAAATGAACTGCCGTTCCCTCCGCCGCCGGCAGGCGGAATTAGCTCACATCCTCCCGCTTCGCACAAATGACGTTCTCGCGCAGCAAGAAACATATGTGCGAGCGAAGGACCTGGCGCTACCTGGCTTCGTCGGGTACAACAGCGCAACTCAGTGCAAACTGGATTCGTGTCAGAATTCGCCCTGTCTCGACAACACCCACCCGCCCGGCGCACCTCGCGCGGCTATTTACGTTCGATCTGCTCTCCCGCACGCGGTTATCTCACTACACAACATCGGTACGGATCGCATAGAGTGTGTAGCGGTCAAGGTCCGCCTCGCTGCTAACACTTCTGTGGCATCAGTGTACGTTCGCCCCCTCTTCTCCCAATGGGATGTACGCTTTCTAAACCGCCTCTCCACATGCTTATCATCTGATAAAATTATCTGCGGGGGTTTCAATGCCCATCACTTTGAATGGGGCTGTAACAACAGCACAAAACAGGGCCGTGATCTGCTGGATGCAATTCGGGTGGTGGGTCTCAAGATACTTAACGACGGCAGCCCCACCCGTGTCAGTCCGAGCACCAACCCCTCCGCCATAGACCTAACTCTGGCGTCACCGCGCTGCTCCTACTGCTGGAAAGCCAGTCCGGACACACAGAGCTCCGACCATCTGGGGATCGAGATAATACCAAGGGATGCTCCCCCAGCAAGCAGAAAAGTCTATGCAGTAGTGCGGTGGTCACGATTCCGCGAACTTTCATCTAGGGAGTGCGGAGACAATGACTTCTTCTCTCATATAGCCGAGTGCGCACGTGCAGCTACGAAAATGTGCTCCGTTGCATTTGGGGCCCCGGTCCCGGACGTCAAACTCCTCAATGTACGCGCCGCCAGGAGCAGAGCGCAACGCAGGGCGAGACGGACTGGCAAGGCAGAACATTGGACGATATATCGGAGAGGACGATTTTGCCAAATCGTCGGGATCTGGCTGAACAGATAAAAACGCCGACGAAGTCGGCAGCGGCAGAGGGCCAATGAGAGCCGGAGCAGCCGTCACGTGATTCCGGTTGGAGCCACGCCCACGCCGGCCGAGAGAGAGAGAGAAGCTCGCGAGAGCGGAAAGAACGATGGGGGTTTGGCGCTCCGACGGCGCCGAGGGTTTCGGGTTTCTCGGCCGAAACGGCCGAGCAGCAATGTAGTCTTTCGGAGTCGCTCCGCGCACGAGGCGACGACAGCAAGGTCCGGGCATCGGGCACCGTGCATTTCCTTTTTTTTTTTAGGTTTTTAGGTTTGAGTTCGGTGAAGGTGGGCCGTCCAATGGGGCCACGAGTGTTTACGCTGAGCTCGGAGGTTGTTTATGAGCTGCTAGCCTTGCCAGCGAACCTCCGATACCTCCCTTGTGCTATGGCTTCTGCATTTAGATCCATAGCTGTTGGAAGTGATGCCTGTGCCTGTTTTCTTGACACACCTGACCCAGAAGAAAGAGAGGAAACCACAACTTGAAGCTCGCGGCGACAGCGAAAACAAGATGTGCGCGGCCTCGACGCACGGCCGGATGGGGGCGCGTGCGTCGCCCAACTGGGCGGCAAAAAAAAATGCCGCTCGGCTGCTGACCATTCGGGAGTGAAATCGTCGACGCCGGCGAGGGCGTCGGGCGTGCGACGCGCTTTCGCGTGCAAAACACGCTCCATGCGGGCCACGCTTTAGACGCGGTTTGTCGCCGCCACGCGAAACGACTACGCCGACGTAGGTGGGCGCGGCTCTGCAAATCACTTGACAACAATATTTCGCCAGCCAAAGGGTGGCGCATACTGAATGCGCTTCTTCTGACTAGGACCCCCCCACCACCCCGTCCTCGCTATAGCTGTTACTAGGGGCATCACCAATGCCGATTTGGCTTAGGTCCTAGCTGACAGCTTTCTAGGCGCTAGGAGTGGGCAGACAACGACGACACCGCCGCCACCGGTACTCACTATTGTCCCAGCCCATCTCGCACCCGATGTCCTAGCACTTTGCACAGAGCAATTCTCAATGCGGGAACCCGAGGCTTATATTGCGGGGAAGAAAACTAGAAGTGCGCCGTGCCCCGACGGTGTCAAGTATCAAATGCTAAAAAACCTGGACACCAACGAACGGTATCGTTTGCTCCGCAGCTATAATGCCATATTCAGGGACGGCAACCTTCCTGAAATATGGCTTACAGCAACGGTTATACCGATTCACAAGAAAGGGAAGCCGGCGAATAATTTAAATGGATATAGACCTGTCTCGCTCACATGTGCACCTTGCAAAGTCATGGAAGCAATGACGCTCAAAAGATTGCACTGGATTGCAGACGCAACCGAAGCCCTAGCACCGGAGCAAAGCGGATTCCGAAATTCCCGCTCCACTATCGACGCCATCGCAGATGTGGCGGCCTTTTTTGGAGCAGGCGAAACATAATAAGGAGGCCGCCTATCCTCTTATTATTGGATGCACAGAGTGCCTTCGATTGCCTGTCACATGAATCCATACTCACGACAGTGCGTTCAATGGGCGTGACGGGCAATCTCTACAACTTTGTAAAGGCTTTTCTTTCTGGGCGCACATTCCGTGTCAAGGCCGGCGGACATTTCAGCGCTCCCCGTCTGATCACTGCTGGAGTGCCGCAAGGCAGCGTACTCAGCCCGTTTTTATTTAATTTAGTCATGGCTAAACTCCCCTCACTTATACCGAGCATTTGTACATCTCCAGTTCGCGTATGTCTATACGCCGACGATATAACACTTTTTTGCCGCGGCCCCACGCTCCAAGGGCGAACCGTTCGAGCAAATATGTAGTATGCCTTCAATATAACACAGGACTTCCTCAGATCTGTCGGGCTGGCACTATCTATCACCAAAACGGTAGCTCTGGTCTTCCACTCACGCCCCGCAGCAAGAAGCCTTATTCCCCCCCTCCAGCTAAACGGAGAGGCTATTTCATGGAGGAAAACAGCCAGATACCTTGGCCTGACATTCGACTGCCAACTAACTTGGCAACCAGCGGTTAGACAACTTAGGAAGGAGGTCGGGCAAGTTCTCGCGGCAGCCTCTAAACTCATGGCCAGAGGCGATGGCTGCTCCCCTCTGCTGGCTCTTCGCTTTTATGAGGGCATCGCCGTAGCCAAGTTTCTTTACGCCCTCCCGTACCTAGACATTCGTCCATGACTATGGGATTCCATAGACGGCGACCACCGCAATACTATTAGGCGCTTTTTGCGGATCCCCAGCTATTCCCAGGTTGCGGCAACCTATGCTGAGGCAGCGGCGTGGCCAGTTTCTTTGCGAGCGGAACGCGCGGCACTGAATGCAATCGAACGCATTAGAAGGGCGCCTGGAACAGGGCCCCTTATAGCGCGCCTCAAAGCGGCGCCAGAGTCCAAGATGGGGCGCATGCGTAACCTCTTTGACGCCCACATAGCCGAGCCTCCTCCCCGAGTCCCCATGCCCACACCACCGCATCGCTACTGCTCTCTGAATGTCGGGTTCAGCATTCCTGGCATCAAGAGCAAGCGCAGCACCCCTGTCTGCGCTTTAATGCAGGAAACCGCGGCCATAATCTACGAGGAATTTAGCGGTAAGACGCTTCTTTACACCAACGGCTCGGTCTCACGCGACGGCGCTTCTGCAACAGCAGCCTGCATTGTCCCAGCACTAAACTTGAGCAGGCAGAGCAAAATCCCCTATCGCGTGTCCTCCACAATCGCAGAGCTAGCGGCCCTACACTTGGCGGCGGATATTGTCCTCGAAAGACAGGATATTAGCGACGCTGCCATCTTAACAGATTCTCGCGCTGCTCTTATGCAGCTGAAGAATGACAGGCCACTGCCAGCTACCCGCTCACTGGAGGCGAAAATCCGCGCAGCGGAAGCCTACGGCAAAAGCGTCTGCCTGCAATGGCTCCCCTCCCACGTTGGGATTGCAGGCAACGAAGCAGCGGACGAACTGGCCAAACGGGCGCATAACAACAATGCCCCCGATTCTAACGCGATCACGCGCTTTGATGTGGCGCGTCTAAGCATCTTCTACAGGGCCATACAGAAGCACCCTGATAGCCGTGTCGCCTCAGGCAATGCGCCACGTGTCCTGCATCATGCTGATTACGACGCCACTGAGAGATCGAGCATCCTCAAGATGCGAATTGGATGTGTTTGGACAGCAGAGCGCCTGAGCAGACTTCGCGGCATCGGCTCCGCTCTCTGTCAGGACTGCGGAGCAGTGGAAACACTCTCGCATTTGCTATGTGAATGTCCCGCACTGGACGCACACAGGCGTACTCTTCAGGATGCCCTCGGCAAACTCGGGACGCCGTCGGCTTCCTTAAATGATCTCCTATTCCCTAAGGCATCGCGAGAAAAAACGCGACGCGTACACGGCTATGTCCTCAAATTCGCCGAGGACCCGCGCATTCTTGCGCGGCTGTAAAGCCAGATTTACTTTTTTTTTTATATATATTACTACTGTCTTTTTTTTTTGTTATTTCTTCTTCGTCTTACTATTCTCTAACCGCCCCATCTCTTTCCTACTCAAACGCACAACTTGTGCCTCTACCACGAGCCCCAATGCGTGCTCTAAGCCCGCTCTATGCCGGCACCAGCATTCTGGCGACCTCCTCTGCCCCTCGGGTATTGGCGCTCACAACGAGCCAATCAGCTCCTGCGCTCCCCATAGGTCCGCGCGCCGGACATTCAGCCGACGCTTTGGCACTTCGCTCCCCAACAGTGTCCCTCTCACGAGGAGGCAATAGGGGGGCTAACCACCCCACCCTTCAATCCCCCCCCCCCTAGAACGCGTCCACCCCCCTAAATTCAAGAATCACTCAGTTAGTTTCGCACTTCGTGCGCGCGCTCCTGGCGCGGATCTGCTCTTTTCCTTGTCCTTGCCCTCTTTACCACGACCAACACTTCTATTCTTTAATTCCCACAACCCGCGTGGTGCAACGGCGGTGATTCCCTCAATCGAGGAGACAGTTGAAAGCACCACGCTACCCCCTTTCCTCCCATCCCCAACCAGAACATCACTCCACTCCTTCAGCGCAGAATGAGGAACAAAGCAATCGAGTCATAGTTTGTACGCAAGTTTTGCTTGACTCATCTTTACGGTAGTTACTACCGCGCCTATCGTAAACGCGGTAACTTCGAAGAGAACGAGGGCAGCTTTGGCAAAAAACGGGGTCTTCATTGGAAACGTATTTTGATGCACTTTCTTCAACAGATGCTTAATGAGGCAAAGCTGCATTGACGATATTTCACCACAAATGAGAAATCAACGAATAAAGAGAGTCAACAGCCACCGACATCAAAAAAGCCTAGGGGAACATTTGCGTGGTGCGGATGAATGTAATAGAATTAGGTAGTCATTTTATGGCTGAAAGATAGTTGATTAGAATGTACAAAAAATGTGGCTCAATAATAGGAACCATTTCAAACGTGATTTTGCCTCCAGCCGTTTCGAAGGCGAGAAAACGTCACGTGTTATCCTTCTAATTTCGTATTATTAATAGCGCACTAAAGCAAGATTTGGCAACACCGAGCATTTTCTTCAGAAAGCACAGGCTACTAGAAACATTCATGAAATAAAAACGCTGGCGCAAGTGACATCGCATTGATAATGATCACTAAAGGCATTCGTAGTGAAAATTTAGAGAAAGGAGATATAATACCAATATAAAGCCAGAAAAATGTTTATTCCGTAATATCTTCGTTTGTTTATATATCCTATAAATGGAAGGCCAAGATATGTGTGACGCCGCGCTTTGAGGTTGTACGTCTAGACAGGAGCGTTACGTCTCATTCAGACATTACAAAGTTTCGAGCTAACTAAAACATGAAAACCACAGTTCTCCAGACAAATTACATTCAATATGAATTGATTGCAGGCAAACATTACTCATCTGACGAAGACGGAAAGAGGTTGAAGATATATACAGAGAGGAAAAAAGCTATCGAAGAACACAATACAAATTATAAAAATGGTAAAACATCCTTCACCATGGGCATCAATCACTTCTCGGACATGGTGAGCTCACGTGTAGCCTGCCTTGTAAGATATTTAATGTCGAGCGAGATACATCTTGAAGAGAAAAAGAAAACTAAGAAACATTCAGCATGGAGCTCAAAAGTTCGCGCTTATTCGACTCGTTTGTGCATAAATGAAGGATATATTTAACATAGATATGCAAATATAGGTACATATAAGAGAAAAAAGGGTGAGACAAAAATGACGTGCAAGCGTTAAATGAAGCGCGGATAATCTCGTTACCTACATGGGTACGATAGCTAAATTAACAGAGTTATTTTAGACAGATAGTAGTACTGCCGATATATTTTGGATGGTAATGAGACGGTCGCTATTACAAACCCATTTGGCATTGGTACGGTAACGAAGAGGAAAACGAAAATAACCTTAGGAGCAGTACAAAAAGAGAAAATACCTTTTAACGACGACCAAAGAGCAGAGCTGATGAAGGATAGTGGGGCGTAAAGCTACAGCTTGAACTAGAACAGGGTATATTGCTGGGCGAGTTGGTTATTCATTGGCAGAGAAAGAACGCTATAGCAGACGACGGACCAGTTAGAGGAGGACACACACACATGTGTGTGTCCCTTCATTTATCGTTTTATCTGGGCTTCATGTGCGCCCCAGTTCTGTTCCTTGCATCTGCCCCACCTCACACTTTCCATGTCAACACGTTAATTTCTGTTCAATATCAGATGCCCTTCCTTAGATGCTTGAGCTCTGATAACCGTGCTCATGCGCACTTTTAGTCTTTGTGTATGTATATAAGGCGCGAATCGGCGGTTTTCCAAAATAAAGTTGTTAGTGAGAGCATGTGTGTGTGTCCTCCTCTTACTGGTCCGTCGTCTGCTATAGCGTTCTTTCTCTGCTAGCTTGAAGTAGTTGGTTTGACATCTTCCAAACCATAGTGGGCTATTCAGGGTACAGCCAGGTTATGCACCTTTTCTCAAGGTTTTTTCTTTGCGTCCCATGTCGTTCTTACCCTGAGTAGCGCAACAAGAGTACAACTATTGTCGGCATATTTTGATAGAAATGGCCAACTTGTATACGCACTTCCTCATGACCTCAAGCGTGCCAGAATCTAGAAAGAAAGCTGTTATTTTCATTATGCCTAAGAATCAGGACGTCAAAAACATAAAAATTACTGGCTGCTGAGCCTGCCGTTCCTTACTACAAAGTATATTATGTAGTAAAGCTTTTAATAATCAGGACAAACTTAGTCTCCAATCAGCCAAAAGATCAATATTTTAAAACAGTACTAGAACACGGACAGATAGAAATAGACAAACACGCATTGCGCTTCCTATCTGTCCGTGTTCTAGCGCTGTTTTAAAATAATGTTCAACGCACTCTCCCAACAAGCCACTTTGCAAAACATTGGGTAAATTTACTTAAGGGCTAGTCGTCACTGGATTGTTTGCACACTGTCGAACTAGGCGACAGAAAAAGGCGAATGGCAAAACAGACAGATATATATCGGGTTGACTGAATAGACCGTGTGTGAATAGTGCGAAATTTGGGTTGGGTATCTATTGCAGCAGGAAAGCTGCAACATTCTTCAGAAATGAAGTAATAAAAGTTTAATAGGGAAGCACGTTCGTAGAGGAGTCAAGATCTTTCCAATACTATATTCGCAGCTCGCTTGCAGAGTATGTTCAGAGGCTCGAATTGGGAAATATTCGATGTAAACTTCGTTGTTCACTGGGAAAACGTTGGATATAAGGTTCATTGCAGGGTACCTCGACAGTCTCCAATTCACTGATGGCACTTTTAATATAAAGTAATGTAAAGTAAATAAGCCTAATAATTACACAAGAAGGGCAATTATCTAGACAAGCATAGTAGAAAATGGTGTTTAAGATGATACAGTGCCTACTAGGGTCTAGCGCAGTCTTGATTATAACGCGCATCAGATTTTCCTGATTGGGTAAAAATGATTGTTCTCACTGGAAACAGCCAACATGTGTTGTAACCGCTTTTATGTCAGGATGAAAAGAATCGTAGCACATGTTATGTGGCTTTTCTTGCATATTCTGGAATTCATTTTAAGCAAACATTTAGGCCTTTTGAGTTGCAATCAAGAGCCTGCAGGCTTTGAATTCCGCCTACAGTTGCAGCTGGCTCACAGCTGCCTTCGCCAGTAACGCAAATATGCTTCAAGGACACGAAGAGCACGTGAGGCCGAATAATTTCCACCTGCCTCGGTGCACAAGGTTGCCGTGGTACAGGCGGTTGGCTTTTACTTAGCATTGTACTCAATTGTACTCAATGGGCCCGCAGTGCATTGGGTATACATGTACCGCCTTTGCCAGAAGTAACCAGGCGGCGTATTCCGTTTCCCAAGTCCGGTAGTAGATAATTCACAAGATATTTGAAGCTGTAAATCTGTGCAAAGTAAAGGGGAGCTCCTGTCCTCAATTCTTAACAAGTTGTCACCCTCCGAGAATCCATGTTGGCTGATTACTTTTGGCAGAGACGGTACATACCTAGGTAGTGTGCCAAGATGTATAAATGTACATATTTACTTTTTCATGCCAGCTCCAGTGTCGGCCATGCAGAAAAATGTGGTACGAATTTTATACCAATTGGGTACACCGGTCTATCCGGCTTTATTGTACAAGCTGGACCGACAAAGTCTGGGTGAAACTTTCATCCCGATTTCCATTTTGCAAAAACCAGGGCGACCGTTCTTGTGGCTGGTGTTTTTTGAGAAAGCTATGGCGTAGAGCAAATGTTTACAGGTATAAAACAACTTCGCTGCGTTCAAAAAAAAAAAAAAAAAACATGGAAATGAGAAAGATCACCGTGTTTATCCGAGGATTCCAACCGCAATGATTCCATGCTTCAGCCGAGCGCGCTACTCTACGCTACTCCAAGCCTTCTTTTCCGAAATTGAACACAGCTATTCACGATAATAAATAAAACAAAGGCGTTGAGCAGCAGACTAGCATCTTAAAATTCTAACATTTATGTTTCTGCACACAGGCCACAAGCGAAAGTTGCCCCGAGAGAAAAAGACATCAATTCGTAGTCGCACGTACAGGAACGGAACTGAAGATGACCTAGAGGGAACAGAAAAATATTGCCGCCCCTCTATCTCTGGAAAGTAGCGAAATTGTAAGATCTTTGCCGCCGTTTCCCTCTCCCGGCGCTTTCCTCCTCGCTCCTCTACGCTCCCCTCTCCAAAGAGAGAGTGAGGGCGGGTTTTCTGGTTTGTCGTTGGCTGCCCGGCCCCCTGACGTGACAAACACGTCACCATACGTCATCCGCGCGCGCAAAATCTTGTTTTGCTTGTTTTTTATTTTCTCGCTGCCGCCATTAAACTGCCTCGTCGTGCCGTTCCTGTGGCTTGCGCGCGTGCAGTTTCGTGCACGCGATGCCGTGCTGCTGCGCGTTTCAGTGTTCAAGTAGAACAGAAACAGAACATAGAATAGTAGAACAGGACGACTGCCGTGCTTCGCTGATTACCAACACGGCAACGGCAAGGTTAATTGAGTTGAAGAACTTTTCACAGTCTCACATGTCACTGACGAACCCATCGCCAGCCGTAATCGAAACTGTAAATGCTGAGAACTTTTTCCGCAGTGAGGGTCTCCTCAAAACTTCAATCAGCACTGCACAACTGCAGGCCCGGATAAAAGATAGCATTTCATTGGTATCTTGCTTCCCAGCCTGCTACGATGTTGTAAAAGAGATTGTGAGTGTTTTCGTGAAAGTACGGATCCAGATTTTTGTCCGAGATGAAGCCTCCAAAATATCTCCAATGACTAGTGGTAAATGCGGTAGCAAAAGCGTAGGCATGCGGGTCGCTGCAGCTCAGATTCGGTGACAGTATGCATTCGTAATTTCATGTTTTATTAATTTGAAACATTTGTGAAAGTTGTGGTTTGAAAATCTGCATACAATAAATATTTTGCCTGTCACCTGAATGAATCTGTAAATTGTTCAAAATTTCTGGTAACTCCTTGCATTTTTTAAAGATATTCGCGTGCATATCTGAAGCTTATAATCATCGAAATTAAAATTGGATTGTAGCGTGTGTGAAAAATGTTTCTACGAAAATTATTTGCTTGCACTTCGTTTTCATATCTTTTCATTTCGTTAAGGTTTCTCAGCATGTTCCAATTGTCTAACAGTGTTTTTCGGTGCATTTATTTTTATTTGAAAATGTGTGTTTTCAATTATTGTGCCTGCGCCAGTCTTAGGACCCTTTTCAAAGCGACCAGTGCTGTGTCAGTAAAATCAAAGATGCTACTTGGTTCCAATGTGCAACAGTGTTTATCGCTACATTTCTTCTGTATTTGGAACTGTGTATTTTGTATGCGCCACATCTTACGACCTTCAAAGCAAACCAGTATTGTGCCAATAAAATAAGACCCTATTTTGCCTGAGCCACTTTGCTGATCAATTGGTTTTGCGAAGAAATAAAAGCCACTTTTTTCACCTACACTGCCTCTGATTAGCAGCTGTAGGAACACTGCTTCATCGTTTTCTTACAGATGTGATTTGAAAATGAAAGCATACAACAATCGACGCTTTTGCTTATAGGTTAGCCAGAAGTGATCGATGTTAGAATTCGCCGGTTTGCCGCTCACGCGAAAAGATGCAGAAGATTTCTGAAGGGGCCATTGGCTGTCATTCAGGGTCATCTATCTGTCACCCAACACAGATGACACCATAATTGCCTGCTCAGTTTATTTCCCGTTCTTGATGCTTCAGAGTACCCGAGCGTGATGCTGAGTGCAAACATTTCTTGCCGTTTTGAGCGTGTCTTCTCCTTCCTTCTTTGTTATTGCGAACAATATGTGCCGCTAAAACCAAACATAACATTTTCAAATCGATTAGTAGTTACCTGTGCAAAGCAGATTTAAAAGAATGCTTTAAAAGGCAGCACGAAAAGCCCCCGCCATTCACTATCATTGACCCTTCCGCGGCGCCCCTCGAGCGCAGGCAGGTTCAGCGTGCCGTGCGCAGCGCTCCCGCCGGTGGGAGAGTGAAATCAGAGGAGAATTGAGGAGGAAAGCAGCCAAAGGGAGGAGAGTTTCGCTACTTTCCAGATAGAGGGGCTTTAGCAATGTTATCTTACTGGCGCCGCCATGTGGCGAGCTCGGGAGACTGGCACGCGCTCGTCTTCTTCGCTCTCGGTGCTCGCCCGCCAGTCGGTTCCGTGCCTGATCTTACCGGTACTTTTACTTAGTTGTAAGTAAACCTGCTGAACCAGTTTCACTGGCTTCTGTGACATTTTTGGTGGAGCTTCTGGGCAGATCCCATGTACGAAGAGCCTCTGGCTGCCCCCTACGCCCATCTACACACCGTGGACACGACACCTGTGCACAAGGCGAGCCGTCGCTTGAGAGGCTTAGCACCCGAGTGTGGTCCTCTTGTTTCCTCACCACGAACCACGATGACTACAGCGGCAATTCAGACCACTCAGCTTCCCGTGTGTGCCCAGCAGCTGATCTGCCATACTCCACGTATGCCCACACCGTTTCATGGCGACAAGTTCGAAGACGTTGAGGACTGGCTGACCAGCTACGACCGGGTCGCTGTATTTAATGCGTGGGACGAGGAGCGAAAATTACAGAATGTTTATTTCGCACTAGAAGACTCCGCCAAGATGTGGTTCAAAAACCATGAGGCTACCATTTCCACCTGGCAGGATTTCCGGCGGCAGCTGCTCGCAACATTCGGCAACGATGCAAGAAAAGAGATGGCCGAACTCGCTCTACAGTGCCGAGCACAGCGGCCTAATGAAAGCATCGCCATGTTTGTGGAAGAAATGATTCGCCTTTTCAACCGGGCGGATCCCTCCATGTCGGAGGTAAAGAAGGTGCGCTACCTTATGCAAGGCGTCAAGGAGCAGTTGATCGTTGTCCTTGTACGTGACCCTCCACGTACTGTTGCTGATTTTACGAAAGAAGCAACAAGCATCGAGCGTGCCTTGAATCAGCGATTTGTACATTTTGATCGCTCAGCAAACATCGCTGCCATAGACTTCCGCTTGTCAATGGCCGGAAACGACAGGGAAGCCCTTCGCGAACTTATCCGAAGCATCGTGCGCGAAGAGCTGCAAAAGCTGCCCTCTCTCGAACAACATCCACGTGTTGGGGGCATCTCGGATATGGTGGGCGAAGAGCTCCGCCAAGCAGTGCCATCAGTCCGTCACCCGAGCTGCCTGCACCACAGATCATGACGTACAGCGACGTGTTGCGTACCCCTGCGCCTGAACAATTGGCACCCTGCAACCCTGCTCCTCCCGCACGTCCTCCACCGCAATATCCAGTTTCGACTGGTGTGCCTGAACCTCGACCACCCGTTCGCAAAGCACACGCGTGGCGCACGCCGAATAATCTGCCTTTGTGCTTCCACTGCGGCGAAGCCGGTCATGTTCTGCGCCACTGCCCGTACCGTCGGATGGGCTTGCGCGGATTTTCCCCGGATGCCCCTCGGCCGCGCTATTGCGAACGACCTCGGGATATCGACCAATACCTCAGCGACCACGTCCCACCTGCGTCCCTCCAGCGACGCCAGTCCAGGTCACCACTGCCGAGACAGTTTTCAACTAGCCGCCGTTCTTTCCTCAGACAGTCCCCAAGTCCGCACCGGGAAAACTGAAGACGGCGACCCTCGGGGGTAGGGCCGCCGTCGATGGACATTACGACCAACATTCTCCGCTCACCGATTCGATCACACATACCGACATCCAACCCTTCGCTCCGATCAACAATCCGACCACTTTTCGACGATTGCCGAAGCTTTCCTCCGACGCCCCCAATCGACGCACCGCACGACCAACGAGTCCGACGACCTCCCGACGATCACAGAAGCTTACCTTCGACGCCGTAATTCGACGCAACGAACGACCCGTCAGCCCGACGATCCCTGACAAGCCGCACTTTGTCGACGGTGAGCTACATTCCGCCGAAATACCGATCGTCGTTGATAACCACAACACGACTGCCCTTGTAGATACCGGCGCTGATTTTTGCGTTATGAGTCATGGCCTTGCTACCATTCTGCGAAAAGTCCTGACTCCTTGGCACGGAGCCCCGATAAAGACAGCCGGAGGGCACGTGGTAACGCCGCTCGGAGTGTGTACCGCTCGCGTCGAGATTCACCACGTAACTTTCTCGTGCTGCTTTGTTGTGCTAGCAGAGTGCTCCAAGGACCTGATTCTCGGCCTTGATTTTCTTAGAGAAAACGACGCAATCATCGACCTCCGTGACTTCATGGTGACGTTTTCCACTCACCGCGCAATTTCCGACGAGTACAGACAGCACAGCGACGACTACACAGACAGGCCAGTTTTCCGAGTGTGCGACGACCATGTCACTCTATCTCCACGCACCAGCATGTTTGTTACAGTGCAGTGCGACAACCCCCCCGCCTTTCAAGGCCTCGCGGAAACGAACGTAATTTATTGTTGAGCCTACAAGTCTGCGTTGCTCGGGGGGTCTTCGCCTTGAAAAGTAAACGAACTGAACTGCTTTTAACGAACTTTAGTGCCGAATACCGCCATTTGCCGCAAGGTACAGCTATCGCTTATTTTGACGAAGTCAGTGCGCCATCCGCCCATTGCGCCCTTTCGCTGGCCAAAGAGAACCCCCCCGAGAGCACTGGACATACTGTTCAAACTGACGTGAATCCAGCTTTGTCTCTTACCCAGAAACGCCGCCTTCAAGCAATTCTGGACACTTACCGTGACTGCTTTGCCGTCACTTCCAAAGTGAAACAGACGTCAGTAACCAAACATAGAATTGTAGTTGATCCCACCGAGCGCCCTATCCGCCAACACCCCTACCGAGTATCGCCGAAAGAACGAGAGGCTATTCGGGCGCAAGTTGATGAAATGCTCCGCGATGATGTGATCCAGCCGTCCACAAGCCCATGGGCGTCACCAGTTGTGCTGGTCGCTAAAAAGGACGGAGCACTCAGATTCTGCGTCGACTATAGGAGGCTTAACAAAATTACGAAAAAGGACGTCTACCCATTGCCTCGAATCGATGACTCGTTCGACCGACTTCGCCACGCCCGATACTTTTCATCGCTCGATCTACGCAGCGGGTACTGGCAGATCGAAGTCGACGAACGTGATCGAGAGAAGACCGCATTCATTACTCCTGACGGACTGTACGAATTTAAGGTGCTTCCATTCGGTTTGTGTTCCGCTCCCGCAACCTTTCAAAGAATGATGGACACTGTCCTAGCCGGCCTGAACTGGCAAACGTGCCTCGTCTACCTTGACGACGTTGTCATTTTCTCTGCGACCTACGAAGAGCACCTCAAACGATTGACGGCCGTGCTAAATGCCATCCGCGGGGCCGGACTCTCATTAAAACCAGAAAAATGCCACTTTGTATTCCAACAGCTCAAGTTCATGGGTCACGTCGTGAGTGCTGAGGGAATTAGCCCTGATCCAGAGAAGACGGCTGCCGTAGCTGCTTTCCCGACCCCCACTGATAAAAGTTCCGTACGTCGGTTTTTGGGCCTCTGTGCATATTACAGGAGATTTGTGCACGACTTCTCCCGAATAGCGGAACCATTGACTCGTCTAACAAAGGACGACCAGCCTTTCATCTGGGCCGACGAGCAGCAAAGGGCCTTCGGGGAGCTTCGCAAGCGCCTTCAAACAACGCCCGTACTTGGCCACTTCGACGAGGAGGCCGACACAGAATTGCATACCGACGCCAGTAACGTTGGCCTCGGTGTAGTACTCGTTCAGTGGCAAGAAGGCGTTGAGCGGGTGATTGCTTACGCCAGCAGCACCCTGTCTCGTTCCGAAGCGAATTATTCTACTACCGAAAAGGAGTGCCTTGCAGTTGTGTGGGCGGTAACAAAATTTCGGCCGTATTTGTATGGTCGGCCGTTTAGAGTGGTCAGCGACCACCACTCACTCTGTTGGTTAGCGAACCTTAAAGATCCTTCAGGCAGGTTAGCCCGCTGGAGTCTCCGCTTACAGGAGTTCGATGTCACTATTGTGTACAAGTCCGGCAAGAAGCACAGTGACGCTGACTGCCTATCCCGAGACCCTATCCCGTGTTCTTCAAGTGAAACAGATGACTCCGTCTTTCTCGGCGCTCTCTCGGCGCCAGATCTCGCTCAACAGCAGCGAGACGACACCGAAATGCGGCCCCTCATCGATTACCTCGAAGGAACCGCCTCATCGCCGCCTCGCCTTTTCACGCGTGGCCTGTCGTCGTTCTGCTTGCGTGACGGCGTCCTCTACAAGAAAAACTACGCTTCCACAGACATTCAGTATCTGCTGGTTGTCCCAATGCCGCTCCGTACCGACGTTTTGCAGGCATGTCACGACGAGCTTTCTGCCGGATGTCTCGGTTTTTCGCGCACCTTGGCACGAGTACGACAAAAGTACTACTGGCCCAAGCTTGCCGCTATGGCTCAGCGCTATGTTAGGACGTGCCGTGATTGCCAACGTCGGAAGATACCACCTGTCAAGCCGGCCGGCCTGCTGCAGCCTATTGTTCCTCCTCGAGTACCTTTTCACCAAGTCGGTATGGACTTGCTCGGGCCATTTCCTACGTCATCATTGGGCAACAGGTACACTATAGTCGCTACAGATTATCTATCCCGCTATTGTGAGACGAAAGCTCTTCCCAGCGGCACGTTTACTGATATTGCGAACTTTTTCATCTTTAATCTAGTCCTTCGTCATGGTGCCCCTGCGATCGTTTTAACTGACAGAGGCACGGCATTTACTTCAGCTCTAACGCAGGAAGTGATGCGGCTCAGTGGCACTTGTCATCGCAGAACAACAGCTTACCACCCTCAGACGAATGGCCTTACTGAGCGACTCAATAAGACCATCGCCGATATGCTTTCTATGTACGTCGACGAAGATCATAAGAACTGGGACCAGATACTACCGTATGCAACATTTGCTTATAACACCGCAGTCCAGGAAACGACCCGCTTTACACCGTTTCGTTTGGTGTACGGTCGCGAAGCTGTCACCATGCTGGACGCAATGCTACTGCCACATGTTGCCCACTCATCGATTGCCGGTGCCGACCAATTCGTCCAGCATGCCGAGGCCGCTCGCCAGCTGGCTAGACTGAGAGTCCGGACACAGCAAGTTAAAGATGCTTGACGGTATAACCTTCGTCACAGGGAGGTAGTTTACAACCCCGGCGATCAGGCTTGGGTGTGGACACCTGTTCGCCAGCGGGGTCGCTCCGAGAAGCTTCTGCGCCGCTACTTCGGCCCGTACGAAGTACAACGCAAACTCAGCGACGTCACCTACGAAGTGACCCCGCAAGGAACTGTTCGCTCATCCCGACGGCAAGCACAATCGGAAGTCGTACATGTCGCCAGGATGAAGCCCTTCTACTCCCGCTAGGTCAAGCTACATATGTTTTTTTTTTCTTTGCTTCCTTTAACTATTTGATATAAATGCGCATCCTCGCCGACCAAGGTTATCCTCGACCTCGCCACTCGGCATCGGGACGATGCCTTTCCCACCGGGAGGGGCAATGCCGCAATGTTATCTTACTGGCGCCGCCATGTGGCGAGCTCGGGAGACTGGCACGCGCTCGTCTTCTTCGCTCTCGGTGCTCGCCCGCCAGTCGGTTCCGTGCCTGATCTTGCCGGTACTTTTACTTAGTTGTAAGTAAACCTGCTGAACCAGTTTCACTGGCTTCTGTGACAATATCCATGGAGATATAGAGAGTGGAAATAATGAGAAAGTAGCAGTGTATTTGAGAGGTGGGGTGGAAATGGAAGGGGGTATGCATAGTAGAATCTCTCAGAAAGCGGGGAAATATTGGCTACAAATTGGGACAAGAGGTAATTGCCTCTTCTCCCGCTATTAATAGCGGGACGTTAGAGGAGAATTTGAGATTTGAACCAAGGAAATAAGAGACGAATCAGCAGGAGTAAAATATTTCTGCAACAGGTCACGAAAATGAACAAAAAAAAAAAAAAAACAACGAAATGGCACGTTAAGCGTAGCGGCTCAGCGCATCCATCTATTTATTTCTTTAACCCCAAATTATTGAAGTAAACGAATCTAAACAGCTCGGCAAAAGCTCCAATCGCAGCTTATGATATCAAGACGTCCCCTTTCGCCAGAGCTTCGGCCACACTGCGGCCAAAGTAAGTCAGCTGATCAAGAGAAATGAACAAAATTAAATAATGCTCTAATAACACGTGGACGATTTCTTCGTAATATGATATAATACGTATTTCTCTATAGCTGAAAGCTTGATCGTTTGATTTATAGCCCCTGGTTGCGCAGGAGAGTTGTTATTGAGTAAGTACTCTCTTATTACACGCCTACCAAACTTCGACAGCTCCCCTAGGTTTTACTCTCATGCAAGAGAATAAGATCATCTTGGGTCTTCACATAGCGCCAGATAGGCTGACCATGTGTAGTTTTTCTGACCTCTTTGACATATACTTTGCGCCGTGCGCTGCCATTGGTGCTTCCAAAGTGAGTTAGAAGCATAACAGATGGTAGGGACATAGAGAAACCTTGTTTTGGTTTTCTTTAGTTATGGGGTTTGCCGTCCTAAAGTGACTGAGGATATGCGCGCAGCCGCAGTTGAAGGCTCCAGATGCTTCGACTCGCTGGAGTTGTTTAGCGTGCACCTACAGCGTACAGTGGACGAGAGGCTCGGTTTTCGCCTCCATCGAAATGCAGCCGCCATGGCTGGGATTCAATCTCGCGTACTTGGGTTCAGCAGTAGACCGTCCACACCACTGGTTCATCGCGGGGGGTAGGGGGTTGATGAAACTTTGAGTAAACCTGAACTCATGATCGAAAGATTTTTACTCCATTTGCGTAGAGAGACAATTTTTGCCGAATATAAATTGCAGCCTTTCTCACTGTCTGCTCTATATTCAATAATAAAATTTTTGCAGTACTTGGTGCATTGCTATTTTTATTGGGACAAACGTAAATGGCGATTGCTATAATACTTAAATTGGTCTCATTTAGGTCGTGCCGACTACAGCTCCCCATAAAGCAGTTTTGCCGCCCATTGCGATGAAACACAGAACGAGCAATAGAAGCACGCATTCACCAGCCAACGGCACATGCCTGCATCCAAGCCCGACCATACTATTCACCGTTGTTGAGTTCGTGGACCCCGCTGTTTGCCGGACGAATTCCACCCATAAACCCGAGCGGTACCGTCCATGCCGCTGCCTCGAGGCGACGGCGTGGCGACAGCGGCCGGCACTTGTGGCTGCAGGGAAGACACCATTCTTCGTTGTTGCGTTCTCCAACAGCGCATACACAACGCCATTCTAGACGGGTATACAAAGGTTGGAACGATGTGTGCCGTCGCGGTGGAAGCGGTAGAGCACACCTCCTCTCCCTCCGTCTTGGACCTACGAAACACGGATACGTGCCCGAGCTGCGATTGCCTCCCTGCGTGAGGCACATGACGGCTGCGCGTGTGTTCGTGTGAGAACAACAAATTCTAAAGAGCCCCAGCAACGGGCTTGGTTCGCAGCGCCAGCGCCGAAGAGAGAGCCCCGCTCATTGGTGGACAAGGGCGTGATGAATTCTATATAAGAGCGCCCGATCGCTTGTTCTTCTCTTTCCCTTTTGTGGTCTCTCTCATTTCCATGAAGCGTCTACTTGTATGCTGCTCTTTGAGTTAATATTGAGAATACAGTTCTCTTAATACTCTGTTCTTGAGCCCATGTATCTTCTTCGCTACTGCGGGTCAGTCTCCCAGAGGGCCCGAGCCACAGCCAATACAGGTCCCTCGACACGCAACACCATGCAAAAAGTGTTATAACCATGACCCCCCATCGGACCAGTGCTGGTCTCCTCGGGAATAGTATCGTCTTGCCATTCAACACACCGCTGTTTGAAGTAAATTCTGCGTTGAGCCTTCTCTCTTATCTTATACACTCCGACACTGATCGCTTGCAGCGATAAGTAAACAAGCCATAACAAAATCGAGCCACTGTAGCAGGTATACTTTTGCAGCGGTGGTGCCAGCAATACAATCCACGTTGATTCTAACGTCGTAAACGCCAGTTTCCGATCCCAGTGCGGTAATGAATGTTCGGACGGAAAGTTTCGCAATGTTCCCTCAGTGTTTTATGTCGTGTTCTCCGTCTGCTTCTACGCGCTTCACAATGCTGGACTGAATGCATGGAGACTGCGGGACAAACACGCTAATTCGCTCTCGAACTTGTCATGTGCTCCTTTTTCATTGATGCCATTCATCTCCGAGTACTGCAGGAAAGGGTGCGAACAAAGATCTCATACACCGCCTTGCTGATACATCGCATACTAAGATTCGTAGGCACCTATCGCAGTCATTCAAGCTGAAAACAATCCTTATGGCTCCAGTTTTGTTTCATTAGATGGGCTCCTGGTCATTCCAATATCGTAGGTAACGATCTCACAGATAAGCTTGCCCACGAACGTTTAAACCAGCCATCAGTCATTCTCTATAGCCGTAACCATCGTCCTGTCCGGAGGTCCTTGAATATCGAAAGCAAGTTTACATACACTACAACACCCTTCGACAACATAAATTGACTATGCGATAGCCGTGCCCCAAACATGTTTATCTCATCAATCATCTCGTGCGCAAAATAAATTTAAAGTGCTTTATAATAACACCGCTATAGGGTATGTATATGCGTCATCAGGCCATGCACATCTTCATGTCTCAACGGCCAAAATCACTGGGCCAACCTTTCTTACTGTCTGTTTGTATAGCCGTCTGCCATACAATCGCCACATTCCCCATAACCACCCTCTAGTTCTACGAGTGCCCAGCTTACTCGGACCAGAGCAATACCAGATGAGCCTCCCTCTGCTAGTCCGCTGTTAACACAGCTGATAAAAAAAGCCGCGAATGAAGTATTCCCTCTGTCTGAGGGGGCCCCTGCAACAATGAATGCTTACGAGAACACGAGTGCTAACTCAGTGTGCCTTGTAGTCTTTTGCTACCTCTCAGACCAAGAGAGACTCATCAGAAAAGGACCACGACGTGTCTGCCAGAAACAAGCAAAAAAGCGTTTCTTATCATTTCGTCTTGCTTTTCTTTTCTTTTTTAGACCCACGAGGAGAGAAAAGCGTCTACCCGCTGTTATTTACCAAGGCGAGAAAATTACAAGGGATCATATTTTGAGCTACCCAATGACCTTAAAAATGCCGTGGTACCCAAAGAGATGGATTGGCGCAAGAAAGGCTGCGTAACACCTGTTAAGGAAGAGTATATATGTAACGCTTGTTACGCATTCGCCACGGTGAGCTGAAGTCTATTTCTTGGAACTAAGCCTCTAGCTGCTTTTCGCGCAGGATTGCAGATATTACTTATTCAATGTCTTTTTTATCCGAATCGTAGATATTACACTCTCTTATGTTTTTTCGGCGACAGAGCTCATTTTATTCTTCTCCAGAATATGTTGGGTGCACCAATAAGAACCATTTGTGAACGAGTCCGAATTGAAGTACACGAACTGTGCAATTTGAAAAAAAAAAAAATATATATATCAGCAAGTTGTTCCTCGCTCATCATCGATAACAGCCATCTCTTCTTATGGCGTTTTATTATAAGAACAATTAAAATGAAGCTGGACAGTTTTTTTTTTACGTGTGACAGACTCCTTATCTTGGGGCTATTTCTTTCCTTTTTCTCCGTTTGTTCCCTTCCCCACGTGTAGGGTAGCGTACTGGGCATCGCCTAGTTACCCTCCTTCTCTTTCTATTCTACTCTTTCTCTATCTTGTTCCAGTCAAATAGTGCATAGCGGCTGTCTAGAGACAGGGATGCATCACATACAAAAAATGATATATCTTTGTGAAATATATAGTTATGGATGCTGAAATATTGTTACGGAAAAGGAAGAAGCGCCAGTGGCGTGGGCAGGAGCGCTCACGCTAGGCCTGCTGCGATTCATTAAATTCATCTCACAGTCATCAGACATCATCTCTTTATTCTCTGTTCTTTGAGTTCATCGGCTTGCCGCCCCGTAACAATATTTACGAATTCGCTCAGACCACATTACGGAGGAAGCTCCTCGAATAACATAAAAATAAAGATATATGGCGGCAGGCACAGAATCCCACCATGCCCGCCTTAGAGAAGGTGATAAGGGTGACCAGAGAATCTTGCTATTAACGCACACTTGTCTCATGATTCCGGTGAGCCATGTGTTTCGAGACTTGGCGAGCAATCTGCATTATTAGGACATTCGTCATGCAGTTGGTGATGTCGACTAAAATTACGTCACACTTTCCAAAGCACCCAAGTCGCGTTTGCAGGCGCAATAAGAACCACTTAGCTTTTTATGAAGCGGCTAAGGTTTATCGGTGTTCAAATATATCACCAAACCTGAGCATCTTAGAAAGAAATTAGAGCGTATATAGACGGACGACAAGTATAAGGAGTGTCTGAAGGGGCGATGTCATCGGTCGCGGATTTGTCTGAACCCGTCTAGGGTTGTATCGTGGATTGAAGGTAGGCTCTGGGAGCCATACTGCCCTGTGATAAGGAAACCATAATTAGTTGTGATCGCTAGATACGTTATGAGCGCCACCAATGTTTCTGATGATGAGATATATAATTGCGCTCGCACTGCAAACATTGCGTTTCCTGGCCAATGCAATAGTACGACCACGAGGGAAACACGACTAAGTGATCCCGAAGAGTAGCGCGCGCTCTGACGCAGGTTTGTGGCTGCGCGAGAAGTGTTAACTTCTTGAATCATGGGGGTGCGCTTCTTTTAAGTGCAACTTCAGCAGTGCTGAGAACCGGTGGAAAGCGTGTTTTATATAAAGGGCACGCTGCGTATATTAGTCATTGCGTCCAAAGCCACTCCCGCACACGCACGTAGCGTCAAAGGTACGACCCATCTCGCTCCTCTCGCATGTGTGCATTGGTGAGGTGGGTTAATTCTTAAAGAAATTCCAGATCAGGCGGATTTAAGGAGGATCAGTGCTCTGCTTGGGTCAATAGCGCATTTTTCATGAGAAAGGATTTCTTGGCTAATGAGTGACGTGGCCAGGAATGGTGGACAGAGCCTGTTCGCATGAACTGTCACTGTAGAAAAAAAAACAAACAGCGCCGGT
>JAJIZL010019856.1:94133-114211 GCA_023969395.1 Amblyomma maculatum | reverse complement strand
CCCTTCTCAGGATGAAGGGATGAGTTTCACGAGAAGGCACGAGAACATTATACTATCGTCGCAGCCAATCTCGTGTCATAAAAACCTGCTACACACTCTCGCGATCTGCGTCGAAAATGGTCGCCTTGATAACATTCCAGCTGCGCCGCTCCTTCATTTAGCTAGGTAAATAACACACATACTCCATCTCCGTACTCCGTACACATACTCCATCTGTGCGAGTGCGGCCGAGGTTAGCTAGCCTAGTGTCAGGCGAATTCACAAGGTGGCTTGACAGAGATTGTTATTGTTTCGAAGTACTGCACATGGGGAGAATAAAATGCAGTCCTGGAATTATTCTTCGTAGTTCTGTCTTGCAAAATGAATAAGCTCAAGAAAACACAAGTAGAAAAAAACAGGAAGACGCATTCTCATCTGCCATGCGCCATCTTGCCACAGTGCAAACTTGTTACCGTTGTGTTGTACGCCGGCTTTTTTTTGTTTCGAGCATTGCAGAAATCGTATATTGCGCGCCAAATTCAATGAGAATGTGTATAAACATTCTTCTTTCTTTTTTCTGTGTAGACGGGAGCCATGGAATGTTTTCATTTTAGGAAGACAGGTAAACTGGTTTCCTTAAGCGAGCAAAATATCGTCGACTGCTCAGAGAAAAACTTTATGTGCGCTGGTGGCAATGTCGCCTATTCCCTTGACTATATTATAAAACATAATGGCATTGACACTGAAGCTAGTTACCCGTACACGAGTGAGGTAAGTACATCAACAATTGTTTAGAGAATGCCAATATATTTGGGGGTACCTGGTAAACTGGTAAACTGGTTTCCTTAAGCCAGCAAAATATCGTCGACTGCTCAGAGAAAAACTTTATGTGCGCTCGTGGGAATGTCGCCTATTCCCTTGACTACATTATAAACAATAATGGCATCGACACTGAAGATAGTTACCCGTGCTCGAGCTAGGTAAGTACATTAACAATTGTTTAGAGAATGCCAATATTTTTTTGCGTTGACCTTCAACAGTATCTGGAAAAAAGTCAAAATGCCTGATCGAAATTTTAATCCCAATAATCAGTGGTTTTACCGAGGGTGCGAAATGCAGATGAAGGCCTTTCTTTAATAAGCACAAAGCTCTGGTAAAAACTGTTGTAATATGCAGTGATGTATCACAAGATTTATTCTACAATACTGTTAAATAACATACAAATGTATTACGTTATCATCGAAAGTCATTAATAATATGAAACATTGTATATTTTTGTTATACTTGTATGGCATTGTTATACTTGTATGATATTACTGACTCATAAAACATTCTTCATCAGGAAAGACCCGAAATCAATGCAGATACGAGCAGCGAAGAAAACGGAGTTCCCAAATTCCTGTCAAAAGGCTGCCCCGGTATCCGCATTCGAAGGAAGTTTTATTTTTGGCACTCTTAGTATAGGTGGTTCAACAAAACTCCAAGAGATGTCGAATTGAGTACCATCCAGTACTTATGAACGCTCAGTTTTGAAAACAAAATCACAGTTATGTCTTCAAGAGATAGTGATGATTTTATTGAGCAGGCAGGACATTCACAATAATTATTAGTTTCCTTTTGAATTTCATTGCATGCTTTATTCTAGAAGCAAATGTTCACAACGAAAAGCCTCAGAGGACCACCCACTATGTGCTGTTTTGTTTAAGGCTATGAACTGTTGGACAAATGGTTTATAATGCCTACAAAGATAGAACCAGAGAACAGATACGTAGGACAAAGAACAGAGCGGTGCTTTGCGTGTACATCCTCAGTCTTGTCCTGGGTCTGTCTTCGCTGGTTCCGTCTTTGCAAGCATTGCTTTTTATCGCGGCTGCTGGAGTTGGTCTATAGTAAATGGTACAGGCAGATGTTCCTTTTCTTTTAGTTTCTATTGAAGAAAATAATCAATTGCCAATGACTCAAGATTTTACCTTAAACAAATAGCATCCATGGCCACAAAAAATAGACTGAATCATTAACACTTACTTTCCCAGAATAAATATCTTCAAATTTTCTTTTTTTCCCACGCACCATAACCGAGTGGGATTAGTGTCTATAATCATCGCTCGTTGATACTGACGCCTTAGAATTTGCCGTTTCCTGAAACTTTTTTGTGTATCTTGCTTTGTACTTTATGTTTACTGTTGACGCTCCTGCCAGCGCCTTTCACTTGGTGTGCAGTATCCTCAAATAAGTAAATAATCAATGAATTAGTAAATAAATAAATGTGATATTCATATATGACCTCGAGAAATAATACGGAGATATATGCTTGTGAAACCCAGACTCTAATATGTCTAATATTACCTCACTTTTGAGAAAAATCTGCCTTTCGGTAAACAATTATGAATGAATTTTTTTCTCAGCCCTCTTTTGCTGCAGTGTACAGCACCGTTGTAGTGACACCTTACTGATTATTGTTAACGTGAGGGCGTTCAAGGCACCATTCCACAGAAAATTTGGCGTCTGCGTTGTTAGCGAAAATGTTCTGTGTTTAAGGGAACAGGGTAGGCAAAATTTCCGAAAAAAATCGATTTTTTGTTTTTGTGTAATTTAAAATCTCTATTCTTTCCTTAACATAGCCCAGTCTTTCATTTTCGCGCACGCGAAATATTTACCTCAAAATCAACATTTTTCGAAACCTAGGCAGCATCCAGCCACACCCCCTTTGACACATGCTCGGGATCTGTGCCTTTCCTAAGCTAAAAAAAAAAACATTTTTCAGCGCCTATTTTTTGTCACGTTTAGCGGAATGGCAGTCACTCATCTGGCAACGGTGAAAACCTAGCTAGCATACTTTACCTAGCCAAACGAATCCTAAGACGCAGCTGGATTACTCGCAACGCGCGGCATTTTGCTCGTGTTTCGGCGTCTTTTCGTGGACATACGAGTTTGTTTATACCTTTGTGCTGGTTATTTAGCGGTAATGCAATGACAAAGCCAAAGAAGTGCTTTAAAAAACGTCTCTTCTACGGAAACCGGCATAAGTCGATCTCCAATGACGCCAATTCTCCGCAACACAACCCAGGAGTGGGCGCCGCGGCCACCGCGGCCACCACGTCTGCGTCTGCACCACGTGCGCGTCTGCGTCTGCGCGTCTGCAGCGGTCTTTGGAGCAGTGAAGCCGGTGTTTCAGCAGCTCTCAAAGCCTGAGCTTCTCCGGAAATGTCTCCATGGAAAAACACAGAACGCGAATGAGGCGTTCAACAACGTTGTATGGGAGCGTGCTCCGAAAAATGTCTTTCTTGGTCTCAAGACGCTGAAAATAGCGACAATGGATGCTGTGCTAACTTTCAATGATGGCAGCATTGCTCGAGCTGAGATTCTGAGGTCATTCAGAGTTTCTCCAGGGCGGTTTACAGTCCAATGGTTGCGCGAAGCTGACCGGCGGCGACTGTACTTTGCAGAGAGGGCTACACGACTGGTCACTAAGGAGGCCCGGAAAACAAGGCAGCTAGCGCAGAAAAGAAGTGTTGATGATAAAGGGGACTACCAGGCTGGTGGCTATTGAAAAAATGCGTGAGAATTTGTTTCTATAGTCCTATATTGCAATAAAGCTCTTTCTTCCACTTCAAAGCCAATTATCTCAAAACACCAAATTTTGCTGCATTTGACCCTTTTTTTAAGAAACTACAGGTGCAAGGGAGATAAAATTTTCCAGACATTGAGCAAACATTACAGATAGTCTACTGAACTAGGATTATAAATATTATTGCAGACAATTTTTATTTACAGGCTAATTACTGCAGATTATGGCTCTAAAATTTGGTGGGTCCAGTAAAAAAACGATAACAAAAAAACTAACCTTTAAAAAGAAATTATCCTAGTTCAGTAACACTACCTAACATTGCTGATTACAATGCCACCATTGTTAATGTTCTGACCCCAGCAGATCATGAGAAAAAGGGTCACGAACATAGCCTAAAATGCATGACAAGAATAGGACCTACCCTGTTCCCTTAAGCTCCAATTAAACCTGGTGTGTTGCGAAAGCTTGCAAGAACGGTTAGGCGTAGTAACTTTATTTTCCTCCATTACTCATCTGAAGAACGAACGCCTTTCATTCTCTTTTTATAAGTGGCTGAGTAATGACGTCATCTAGTTATTGCGCATGCGCAACACACGTAGCGACCGGGCTCGTCTGTTTTGTTTGAAACCTGAACTGGACTGGTCTGTGCGGTTATGCGTCGGAATATGACATGGTATGTCCGGTTTGAGCTGCCTACTTGACAGGTAAGTCCGGTTTGAGGTCCGAGCCAGAATGGTATGTTGTGCTATTCCGGACCGGTATGAACTTCATATAGGACAGCCCACACTAACGTGACATTAACATCTGCCTCGTATATTCTGGTGTTAAACGGCTTGACACGAGGGATTTTTCGACAAGGATGTCTTCAGAGAAGTGCTTCCAAGCATCACTGAATTTTTTTCGCATCCAGAATGGGACCTGCAAGTTCAAGCGTGCAACCGTCGGTGCCACACTGAAAAAATATAAGGCATTGGTCCCGGGTGATGAAATTGCCATGAAAAAAATAGTCGCCAAAATTGGAACAGTGGCTGTTTCCGCGAACACCAACGACACAAAACTTTATGAATACAAAGGAGGTAAGTAAATAAATTACATCAATACGTTGTGGGCCGTGTGGGCTGCAAATGAGGACTTTTGTTTTTCATTTGTAATGACTGCAGTATAGAAAACGTAAGCATTTTTTCTCCTGATGCATTGCGGCATGCACAAGCCAAAAAAAAAAAGTGGCAATTAATAAAAAAGAAGAGTGTGAAAACCGAAAAAAAAACAGCAAGAACTAATTCTTCTTTTCTTGGCATTATTGTTTTATGATCTGCTTCCACACTTTGTATATTGCCACACCGCTGACCATCTCCTGGCGCCACCAAGTGGCCGAATCGCTTGGCACGTGGCTAAGCGTCATCTTCGTCTCTCTCGAGTTTTTCGCTTGATTAAAAAGGGCCAGCTCGGTTGTTGTGCTGCTTGCTACGTGTGTTGGTGACATTTGGTGGATTGTGCAGGATAAGATCCCATGTACGTTGCCCCCGAAGACGTCAGTGACGCTGCTCATCAACGCGTGGACGCGACTCCTGTCCATAAAGCCAGCCGTCGCCTGCGAGGCCTACAACCTGAGTTTGAACCGCTGTCCACCCCGCTACGAACCATGACATCCACGACGAGCAGCCAGACAAGCCAGCCTTCCAGCAACGCTCCACCGTGCGTCCTTCTCGCACCTCGATCACCGCCATCATTTCATGGTGACCGGTTAGAGGATGTGGAAGACTGGTTGGCCAGTTTTGACCGTGTGGCTGCATTTAACCAATGGGACGACGAGCGGAAGCTAATGAATGTGTACTTTGCGCTGCAAGACTCGGCCAAGACGTGGTTCGAGAACCACGAGGCATCCTTTGTCAACTGGGCAGCCTTTCGCCGTGAGTTACTTTCAACATTCAGCTCGAGTGCACGCAAAGAAAATGCAGAGATTGCAATTCGTTCAAGGTCTCAACAGTCAAATGAGAGTGTGGCCATGTTTGTCGAGGACATGATGCGGCTTTTCAATCGGGCCGACCCTACCATGCCTGAGGCAACGAAGGTACGGCACCTCATGCGCGGGGTGAAAGAGCAGTTGTTCGCTGGCCTCATTCGCGACCCCCCAAGAACTGTCGCAGATTTCGCGAGAGAAGCTACCAGCATGGAACGTTCCCTGCAGGAACGGAGTACCCAATACGGCCGCCAGGCAAGCGTAGCGGCCACACTCTACTGCGCGTCCGTGCCAGCAGCCAGCAACGAGGCATTGCGGGAGCTTGTGAGGAGCATTGTCCGCGAAGAACTAAAAAACCTCCACTTGAATGCTCCCTCTGCAAATGATTATTCTACCGTGGACGTCATCCGTGATGAAATTCGGCGAGCGGTGCAGCCACCACCACCGCCAGCACCACAACCGGAGCCATGCATCATGTCTTATAGTGATGTCTTACGTCGACCTGCTCCCGAGCCAAATCCATTCCGTCCCGTTGTCGGACCACCGCCTCGCTACATGCGCCCCGTCGAGCAGCAACAAGATCTGCGCCCCGTCGAGCCACAGCAATACCAGCGTCCCGCTATCAGCAAGGCGCACTTGTGGCGCACGCCCAACAGACGACCGCTCTGTTATCACTGCGGCGAACCTGGTCACATTCTTCGCAATTGCCCATACCGGAGAATAGGCTTGAGAGGATTTCCACCAAACGCGCCTCGACCCCGCTATGGCGAAAGACCACAGGAGATTGAGGAGTACCTGGCTGCTAACGAGATGCAGCCAACGTCACCACAACGGCGGTCGCGATCGACATCTCCGAAGCGTTTTGCTTCGCCCACTCGGTACTCTTCCTCTGGGCAATTCAGAGGCACGTCCCTTCACCGGGAAAACTAAACACGGCGACCTCCGGGGGTGGGGCCGCCGCTACTTTTCAGATTAAACAGCCTCCACCCGACGATTTGACGCGACGGCCCGAGCGGCGACGACCCGATCCGATGAACTTACCGACGTGCTGCGAACGCATTGTTTCCGGGGAAATTTTTGTAACCGCCGACAGTTGTGATGTGACCGCACTTGTGGATACCGGCGCCGATTTCTCCGTCATGAGCAGCCAGCTAGCCACGGCACTCCGTAAGGTTCTGACGCCTTGGTCTGGGCCAATGATGCGTACCGCCGGTGGTCATGTAATGACGCCGATTGGCATGTGCACTTGCCGTATAGAGATCTGCGGTTTTACTTTCACTGGCACATTTGCCGTATTACAAGAGTGCTGCAAAGATCTGATTCTCGGCATGGATTTTCTTCAAGAGTATGGTGCGGTTATAGACCTTCGGGAGCAGCTCATGGTATCGTTTTCAACGACGCGAGCCGTTGATAGCAACACGGACTTCCGGAAAACGATGTTGCGTGTCTGTGACGACCACATAACGATCCCTCCGCGTGCGAGCAAGTTCGTCACAGTCGAATGTGATCATAGCACTGGCACGAGTGGCATTGCTGAAGCTAACATGTCACTGCTTCTAACTCGACAAGTTTGTGTAGCTCGGGGTCTTGTCGAACTTGTCCGTGGCCAAGCCAACGTGCTAGTGACAAACTTCACATGTGAACCCCAACATTTGACGGCGAACACGGCGGTCGCTTATTTTGAAGAACTTGGAGAATGTACAGGCCAGTACGCTTTAACCAACACGTCAGACCCCGACAATGCGACGCCTACAGCCATTCAGACTGATGTGAACCCGCACCTCTCGCCCAGTGAGAAACGCTGCATAGAGAATCTTGTCAATTCGTTCCGAGATTATTTTGCATCAACCTCCAAGGTCCGACAGACGCCACTAACGAAGCACCGAATTATAGTTGCCGATGACCAACGTCCACTATGCCAGCGTCCTTACCGGGTGTCTTCAAAAGAACGTGATGCCATCCGCCGCCAAGTAACAGAAATGCTCCAGGACGACGTTATCCAACCGTCGACGAGCCCCTGGTCTTCGCCTGTTGTCCTCGTCGCAAAGAAGGATGGAACCTTGAGGTTTTGCGTGGATTATAGACGCCTCAACAACGTCACAAAAAAGGATGTGTACCCCCTGCCACGCATAGACGATTCCCTCGATCGCCTTCGCCATGCCACTTACTTTTCGTCCCTTGACCTCCGCAGTGGATATTGGCAAATAGAGGTTGACGAGCGAGACCGTGAGAAGACCGCTTTTATTACGCCAGACGGTTTGTATGAATTTAAAGTGCTCCCGTTTGGCCTGTGTTCGGCCCCTGCCACATTTCAGCGAATGATGGACACTGTACTCTCTGGTCTGAAGTGGCAGTCATGCCTCGTGTATCTCGACGACGTTGTGATTTTCTCGGACACGTTCGACGAGCACCTGAAACGTTTGCGCGCTGTCTTCGAGGCCATCCGATCTGCCGGTCTCTCTCTAAAACCCGAAAAATGCCACTTTGCTTTTAACGAGCTGAAATTTCTTGGCCACATTGTCAGTGCTCGAGGTGTTAGCCCAGACCCAGAGAAGACGGCCGCTGTCTCTTCATTTCCCAAACCAGCGGATAAACGAAGCTTGCGTCGATTTCTCGGCCTCTGCGCGTACTATCGTCGCTTTGTTAACAATTTCTCCAAGATCGCTGAGCCTCTGACCCGCCTGACAAAAGACGCCGAGCCGTTCTTTTGGGGCCCCGACCAGGAAAACGCTTTCACGGAACTCAAGTCCCGTCTCCAATGTACGCCAATACTTGGCCACTTCGACGAAGAGGCCGACACGGAACTGCACACGGATGCCAGTAACGTTGGCCTCGGTGCGGTCCTTGTTCAGTGGCAGGACGGTGCAGAACGTGTTATTGCTTACGCCAGTCGCACTTTGTCCCGTTCCGAAGTTAATTATTCAACTACCGAAAAGGAGTGCCTCGCTGTTGTGTGGGCAGTCATGAAATTTCGTCCGTATTTGTACGGTCGTCCGTTTCGTGTCGTGAGCGACCATCACTCTCTGTGTTGGCTGGCAAACCTGAAAGATCCATCGGGTCGGCTTGCTCGATGGAGCCTTCGGTTGCAAGAATTTGACGTTACAATCGTGCACAAGTCCGGTAAGAAACACAGTGATGCTGACTGTCTGTCCCGCGCCCCTACTCCCTGCCACGCGGACGGCTCCGACGACGATTCCGTTTTCCTTGGTGTTATCGCGACGTCCACCTTATCCCGAAAGCAGCGGGCTGACTCTGAACTTTTACCCCTCATTGAATACCTCGAAGGAACCGTGTCATCTCCTCCTCAGCTCTTCAGGCGCGGACTGTCGTCATTTTGCCTGCGTGATGGTGTGCTCTACAAGAAGAACTACGGTCCAACAGAAACTGCTTATCTGCTTGTAGTACCCACAACGCTACATGAAGAAGTTCTTCGTGCGTGCCACGATGACCTTTCTTCCGGCCATCTCGGGTTTTCTCGCACATTGGCACGGATACGCCGAAAGTACTACTGGCCCAGGCTAGCTGCCATTGTGCACCGCTACGTCCGTACCTGCCGTGAGTGCCAGCGGCGGAAAACACCACCCATTAAACCAGCTGGGCTCTTACAGCCTATCGATCCCCCGAAATTCCCATTTCAACAGGTCGGCATGGACTTACTGGGCCCATTTCCGAAGTCCTCCACGGGTAACAGGTATATAGCGGTTGCCACTGACTACCTTAGCCGCTACTGTGAGACCAAGGCCATTCCCCGTGGTACCGCAGATGAAGTTGCTCATTTCTTCATTCACAACATTGTACTCCGTCATGGTGCGCCAACAGTCGTCTTAACTGACAGAGGAACCTCGTTTACGTCGGCACTCACGAGTGAAGTACTTCGACTCAGTGGCACCACCCACCGCAAGACAACAGCCTATCATCCTCAAACTAATGGACTGACTGAGCGGCTTAACAAGACAATTGCCGATATGATTTCTATGTATGTAGACGATGATCATGGGAACTGGGACCGGATTTTGCCGTACATCACGTTCGCATACAACACTGCACTCCAGGAAACAACACGCTTCACTCCATTTCATTTGGTTCATGGACGCGAACCCTTGACTATGCTGGATGCCATGCTTCTTCCAGATTCTGCTCCCTCCACTGTCGTGGGGGCTGACCAATTTAGTCGTGACGCAGAAGATGCACGCCAGCTTGCCCGACAGCGAATTCGGCAAAAACAAGTACACGACGCCCAGCGCTACAACCTGCGACACCGAGAGGTGATTTACACGCCCGGCGACCAAGTCTGGGTATGGAGCCCAATACGGTTGCGAGGGCGCTCTGAAAAGCTTCTGCGGCGATACTTTGGACCTTACGAGGTGCTCCGCCGCCTCAGCGCGGTGAACTACGAGGTGCTACCACAAGGCACTGTACGCTCCTCTCGGCAGCCGAAATCTGAAATAGTTCACGTTGCCAGAATGAAGCCCTATTACAATCGGTAAACCAATTCAGGATCCAAACCAGAGCCAGAGACTTTCCCGTATTACTTGCCCCGCTTTAAGACTATTCCCCTACGCTTGCGGCATCGGGTCGATGCCCCTTGGAAGGGGGGCAATGCCACACCGCTGACCATCTCCTGGCGCCACCAAGTGGCCGAATCGCTTGGCACGTGGCTAAGCGTCATCTTCGTCTCTCTCGAGTTTTTCGCTTGATTAAAAAGGGCCAGCTCGGTTGTTGTGCTGCTTGCTACGTGTGTTGGTGACAATATGGTTGATTGATATACATACAGCAGTATTCCACGTAGTGGTAATTTATGCTTGAAACTTAACAAAATATAATCAAGTAATGGCAGCCTTCACATACTCTTTTTGCCTTGTCGCATGTCAGGAATCTCGTTGGCCAGTAATTTCAAGTTCCACGCCTGTGACAAAAACGATTACCCTAACAGTGATACCAGCTTACCGGCTACATCAAAGAAGGTGGTGGCAAGACACGTGGTAGCCACGTTAAGCTAAATGCCGTGCAAATATGGAAATGATTTGCCAAGATAAAGTGCTCTGAATAGTGGGCAGTAAACATTTGCCGTTTTGCTGAACCTCTCTATGGCGCTAATACTGATCTTTGACTGAGAACACAGGTGGTATGATTTGCACATTCCCATTCTACGGTTTCCATGAAAACAAAACACTGCAATGCTTGTCTCGAGAACGAGACTTATGTCACATCCGCTAAGAGCATTACGTCAGCTAAGAAATACAAGTGTAGTCATTGTAATATGATATAATTAGCTGTTGGTAGTCTATTCTAATGTATGTACCTCACATGTAACAGAGAGCTCATTTTCATGTTGATAAAGTACGAAAAGCACAGTTTATCCGAAATCATGAAGAGACGTTCAGATTCTCAAGTGAAGTTAAAAATATAAGCCACGATAATAATGAAATTTCAGGCAAATTCCCAGCAGAACAACTTTCAATAGTTTAAATACATTTACAAATGAAGTAACCACTTGGGGTTTTGATATAGTAGCTGAATTAGAATTGATGCTGCGATTATGAACTTGAATGATAATACACCAGTAAATGTTAACAATATGTATACTAACTAGTGAAGCCCGTGCCTTCGAATTTTTTGTCTCCGCATAGATCACTTGAAAATCGTGAAGACTAAATCGAAGTGATTAGACGCTGCCGAACAGTCTATAATACACTACTTAGTTCGGCCCTCAAAGAAAAACTTCTCTGCGAATTAAAATTTGCTCTCATGCCAGTTTTAAAGCATGATCATTAGCGTTACATGACCGTAAAATGTTTATCATTGCTTATTGTTTTGAACGAAACAAACTCATAACATTTCTCTTCGGCATAATTTATATCCAATAATTACATCAGTGGCGAGCATATCTGCAGAACTGCAAAGGAAATATTTTTTCAATATATTTACTAATTCTAGAGTCACATTCAGTACGAGAAATTAGCGAAGTCTATTGAAAGAATTGCGGACGGCACTGAAGGGCATTTATAGCATCAGCGGTCCTTCGGGCTCATTACCACTTTTTCGATTACGGGGATCGGGGCTGACAGTATGTTTACATATCTATATACGAATTGGTAAAAATTGAGATTTCCTTGATATTTTACCCCGATACCGTTAAAGGTCACGTTCTGCAGAGAGAGAGAGAGGAAGAAGGATATTGAAAAAAACTATTTGTGAGAGAGATGGCAAATTTCTTGAGTTTCTCAGCTGCTCTAGGTGACCGGCAGTTGAAGACTGTCGATGACATCTTGCGCTTTTTCCGAGGGTCAAGAGTGGATGTCCAAGTCTCCCTGGCGAGAACAGCTTCCCATCGCTCAAGCTATAGGGAGATGTGACAATTTCTGTCATAAGCGGATCCTGCGCGCAGTCTCATACATGTGCTCTAAGATGACAGGTTAACCGAGCAGTTGACAATAAGTCAACTGCTCCAATATATCAAGGAGATGGATTCCTATGTCGTGCCCCTTTCAGGTATTTAACCTTGAAGCCCTCTAGTGCTTTTCGTTTGTCCCATCGTACTAGCCCGTTATACTAAGTGGCACGGGCAGAGGCGCACTTTATTTTTCTTTACTTTTGTCTACCTCACCATAGAATATGTCCCATCGTACTCATGCAATATCTGGTTAAGGAACGTCAGGGCACCGGCTTGGTCTTAGGGTCTAGGAGGTGCCGCAGCAGAACGCATGATTTCTCGCTTTCCAGTTGCCCATCTAATTTGTCACATTCCCAACTGTTGCCTTTTTAGCTCATTTTGAGCTCATTCCTCTTTACATTTTGAAAATGTGGAGTCTGAGGTTCTTATTGTGTTTGCAGACTTCCAAATGGGGACGCATGCGCCTCGCGCATGTGCATGAGTCGTTTGTCTGCTGTGGGGTGCTTTTCGATGGTGTCCAGCCCTCCCATGACCTGCTCCATTTATAGCTTAAGATTGCTTATCCGGGCGTTCAGGTCGGCGATGTGAATTCGGCTTCGGCATTGTGAGGGAAAAATCACGTTGTGCCTCTGAAAGTTACGAGTTGGCAGGTGTTTTAGCATGCACGTATCGATCATCAGGTGCGTTGACGCCTGAGGCCACATGACCAGGCATAGAGGGCGGGAGCTTCTAACTAGGAGTTTGCCTTTCAAATGAGAGATTGAGATCAAAATACTGCTCTCCAGGCTCCTTCAATTCCCGATAGAGACGTTGCCCCTAGGCCGCGTAGGTACGCTCATACGGCTTGTTGAAAGGCCTGGGTAGTCTTTGCTATAATGTAGCTTACAACAGTAGGTTAATGAATACGTGTGGGAGAATAGAGATAGAAAACCTAAAGAGTGGTGTTTAAGATGTAGCTAATTGCACATATGCTATTGAGTTTAGGGCAAGAAAGCCTGTAGCCAATAATGCTATCACGTTATAAAAATATGGGCGGAGCCCAAGCACCACGCCAAGATTTTTTTTTGCATAAAATGGCTATGCTAAAGAGCTCTTTGCACCACAGGCGCTAAGTCATTTGTGGGGCTTAAACTGTTTTAACTTACAGCACCGTTTACCTTGAAGGCTTCGCCTTCTAGAATACGGGTTCGTGAGCGATGGTCTCGCCCGACGAGTGAAAAACGAAGTCTTTCTTAAAAACACCGGTTTATTCCGGATCAACAGCAAAGTGTAAAATAAAAAAGAAAGAGCATTGGTTAACACTGCACTGAAAACATGCCGTCGAAGTGCGCGACAATGGACTATGCAGAATAAAGCGGAACATGGGTCAGGGCTTCACCGCGACAACACAAAACACACTGCGGCGCGGATAGGGCGAGTAATAGGGCCAAAGCGTTGATGACGGTACAAAATCATTGCTTCTCGCGTGGCAGCACTCACGCTAATACTCCTAAGGCATTCTTGTAGGCACCGCTTCCGTCTTCGTCTGGCAGGACCCCGCTCTGTCGTCCGTGTACATCCCGCCGGCCTGAGACGCTGCCTCGCCGCCCTTCGCTGGCCGGTCTCCCGGCGAAAAAAGCCCCGAGCGATGCTTCCGACGCAGCTCGCTCAGGCGTACTCGCGCTGCCTGGGCGGACACCAACACAAACAGAAAAAAGCGCGTGCGGTTTGAAACACTAAAAGGGGCTGTGGGGCCCCACAAACTAAATATTTGTACCTGTTTGCAATATGTTTAGCCACGTTTACCATTTTCGCTCTCGACTTTATTGGTTAGACACTGCGTACATAGTAGGATAGATGGCTTTTGTAAGGAGTCCTAGTGGTAAGGAATGTATTCGAAGATAATCGGCACGCCTACAATTGCGAGCGTAGCATAAGGAGCGGAGGTGTAGTATTGACTACAATCACACGGCCTTCGTTGAGGACTGAGCCCATCTCTCAGGCTGCAGTAGAAGACGAAGCTTTCCCTTCGATGACATAAAACAATGGGCTAGAAGCATAGCTTAAATGGCCAATCGTCAAGCTGTTAAAAAAGTCGCCGGGAGTATAGTCGTTGATCTTTCACGACATCTTACTGGTGCTGTTTTCGGACTAAACACCTGTAGTGAGCAAAGTTTTATGCATGAACATTGCGGGTTCTCAAGAAGGACCTTGAAGGAGCGTGAATAGAAGGGGGATTAGGTAGAAGCCTGTTTCATGAAAGTTGTGATGAATTATGCATGAAGGATGCGCACAAGCAGATTTGTGTTATTTACTGTGTTCACTATTAATATTCGTATATTGACTTTTCGTATGTAGGAGTTTATCATGTTGAAAAATGCCCCTCCGCCGAAGAATACCTGGACCATGCAATGCTTGTTGTAGGATACGGTGAAGAGAAAGGGGAGAAATACTAGATTGTGAAAAATAGGTGAGTGCAATTGGTGACATAAGGTAGGCTGCACGTCCTGAGCAGAGTTTACACCGCAACTGAACATTCATTGCTCTCCCCAGCTCAGATTACTGAATACTGCTGACATTTCCTGAACTGACGATTATAAAACTACCAGAACCTACAGAAGAAACAAAACACAGAATAACATAAGAAGCAGTGAACAAATCCTCGAATGTAATGAAAAAAAAAAAGGGGATACCAAGGAAAATGCCCGCAGATCTCTTGAAGGAGAGTAGGCAAATTTTACTACAAAAACTGGCCAGCCTGAAAAGATGATGCACCATAACCGCAAGTGTAGTATTAACTTGTAACAGTACTGAAATCAAATTTAAAAAAAATGAACTTTGAAAATTACTGACTTATTCAGTGACTTGCGTTCCTAGCAATTTCCCATTAGCAATCTGTAATGAAATTAGGACTATCTTCGAATTCAATCAAGCAAATGAACATGGCGGTTTTCGCAAGGCTACTCGATTATGGGTCATATCTGTTGCAGATTCGCATAGGAATCTGCAATAAGAATGAAGAGAAGGAAGACGAGGCGCGCGCGGTAGAGTGAGTGCCATGTTGGCATATTGATAGATGTCAGGACAGCCGGGGAATAAATGCATTCAGAGGCGTCCTGGTGCCTGCCCTCCTTTTTCAATAATGTTGATGCCGAAACACTGGAGGGTAATATGAGCTCCTCCATAGATCCTTCCTGGAGGTTGCAAGAGGAACGACAACGACACTGCAGGAAGATACCACTAGCTCCCTCATCGAACCCCACCGGAAAGAGAGAAGAGGGCTGCAGCGAGACCCATGAACCGCATCAAGTAGAAGTGTGTGATTAAACGAGATTTTCAGTCCCGGCTCTGCCATGAGGCACGTAATCTACTAAAATCGACCAAATGGACTATACTTGCCCTAAAGCTTATTTACGCCAGACTGAAAAGCTGCAACGACGGTCTGCGCGTTTGAATGAGAAAATGCATGCTTTCAAAGTCGACGTTTGTGCAGAAGACGTCACAGCTGTAAAGGAGTTGGAGGAGACTGCGACACAGACAATGAGGCTCCGCAGCCGCCACATCGAGGGCCTTCAGGTGCCTACTCTCGCAGCTGACAGCCGTCCTTTTAGGAAGACAGCAGATGAGCTCCCCGCAGCAGCTGCATCGCCTACGAACGCAGCTTTGCGAAAATTTTCATCGAGCCACCTTTCGACCACCGATTCTGCCATTGAGCTTAAAAAGAGGCCCGTCGTAAGTGCCAAAGTTTTCGCGGCGATGCCCGATTTCTATTTATTCGAGTCAACCTGAAATCCATCAAAAGAGGAAGCGCACTATGAAGAGGCATCCCAAGAAATTTATAGATCTGAGTCGTAATTTGAATTGGGCCAAGAGTGTTTTCAGTACTCACCGAGCAAAGGCTGGCATACTGTGGGACGCATATTCGGAAGAAGCCCACTGCAAGCAGGAACCAAACCAGGCGGGATCTCCGACAGTAAAGAAAGCATCGAGCCAGCTACACGCTTTCAACGATGGGCGGACGATTGTGCGCCGTTTACAAGCGAAATTGTTTTCGGAATACCAACGGAAGAAGACTTTGAAAGAGCGCGACATCTTGGTCCTGTGCCTGATGACATACCCTTGGAGCGAGAATCCAAAATAATTCAGAAGCAAACAATAGAGAAAGACGGAAGTGCATTTATTGACTCTGTGCAAGAGAAAGAAAGCAACAGCAGAGAGCCTACATTGAAGAACTCACAAGTGGAACCTCTGAAAGTAACCTGCGGAAGACGCCTCCACAGTGATTCCAGCAGACACGCCCACTTCTGTACAGCTTGCGAAAGAGGCCGAGGTGGGAAACAAAAAGCTTGTCTTCAGTGTTATTGCACAAACGAAAGAACGAGGTCGGGCAATGCTGCAAGCACTTATGCAGTGCGCAAGGGAGAGCAAGAAAGACAACGAACCATCGAACAGCCTGGAAAAGTGGCAGACACAGTTGCACAAGCACAAAAAGAAAGCAAGGCCAGTGCGCAGAAAAAGAACACGGTGGAAATCCAGAGTGTTTTATCAGAGTGTTGTGTTGTGCCAGAGGAAAAAGAACACGGTGGAAATCCAAAGTGTTTTTAAGCGTGTTGTGTTGTGCCAGAGTGTGTGCGTGAGTGTGTCAGTGCTGAGGCCAAGGGTGTCCATCAAAACGTCGAGCTGAAGCTGCGTATTTAAAGTCCTGCGCACTGTCGTTGGTTTTCCAGCGTTTTCATCTTGGCACAGAGAGTTCTACACGGGAAGTCACCAAGGAAAAGATAGCGCGCGTGAACCTGTCAAAGCGAGCCTGAAGTCAAAGATCCAGCTTGACCAGAAGAATCTGCCAGTAATTTGGAAATCGAGAATTTCGCTCTTCCAGAAATCGCGAAGCAACTGAGTAAACGGTTTTCCCCAAAGTAGCATTTGACCTGGAAGTCGTGCAACTAGTGTCAAAGCTGGTACCTGGAGAGGTGGTGCTCTGGTCGTCGCCCAGCAGAAGCAGAACCACTGGACATCGTTGCCGCATTGACGAGGGCCCATGGCTATGACGGCGCTCAAGCAGATCAGCGATGATACCGATGATACCTCAAACAGTTACAACCACCAAGGGGACCACGACACGAAACTGAAGCCGATGCTAGACGAGCACTATGAATTTCAGGTCTACAGCTCTTGCGGCAACATCTTGGATGCCATTCACCAGCCGCAGATAGTCATGATAAGGGGTGCCACAGGCTGCGAGAAGACTACCTAGGTGCCGCAGTACATAGTGGGCTTTTACATGAACCAAAGAATTGATGTATCGTGGTCACTCAGCCCGACGAATAAGGGCAGTCTGTAGCGGCGCGTATAGCAGAAGTTGCAGAAGAACTTGGACTCGAGTGTTGGCTACAGTGTAGGATTTTATATGTGCTGCTACGCGCCTCCTTGTTCTGCACTGCTGGGGCTTCTGTTGCGGAAGTTGGAAACCGGTTTTCGCTGATTATCTCATCATTGACGAGCGAGGTGTTAGTACCGACTTCACCATGATGGTCCTCAGAGGCCATTAAGGCCAGCTTCTAGCTATTGCTTACATCAGGGCGAGGAGCGTATTGCAGATTCGCATAGGAATAATAACGAAGAGGAGGAAGACGAGGTGCGTGCAGGGCGCACGCGGTAGAGAATGAGCGCCATGTTGGCATATTGATAGACGCGGGGACAACCGATAATTAAACTTATTTAGAGGCGTCCTGGTGCCTACCCTCCTTCTTCAATAAGGAGAAGGAGGAAGGTCAGGAGGAAAGGCAGGGAGATTAACCGGTAAAAGAAACCGGTTTGCTACACTGCACTGGGGGAAAGGGGTGAGTGGATATAAAACATCTGGGTAAGAGAGGGATGGTGGAGGTCAGTACAGTCACATATGTCACATCACATCACGTCATAGTTATACCACGTAACATAACACTAAAATCATAGCCTTTCGACCAGGCCTGTGCTTTTCATAAAGCGGAGCAGTGCCTGGGAGGCCTTCACAGCAGACGATCGCCGTGGCCAGGGGCCTGGAATCTTACGTTCAGTCAGTAGGCGTCCATCTAGACGCTCCAGCGCACGGCACAGACACTTTCTTTCCTCACTGTATATGGGGCACTCACAAAGAATATGGCCTATAGTCTCGTCGCACCCGCAGTTTGTACATGCAGGGCTATTTGCCATTCCTATCACAAAAGAATAAGAGTTTGTGAATGCTACACCAACCCACAGGAGGCACAGCAAAGGTTCTTCACGTCGAGGTAGGCCAGGTGGAAGCGGAGCTTCAGGTCAGGGTCCAGGGATTTTAAGCGGCAGTTCGCAAACTGGCCAGAATTCCACAAGAAGAGCGTGTGTTCCCGTGCAAGTGCGCGAAGCCTGCCCGCTGCGTCTGCCCTGGAAAAGGGGATCAACACACAATCACTATCTTGGTGAGCTGATCGTGCGACCTTGTCCGCCCGGAGATTGCCCGCTTTGCCGCTGTGTCCTGGAAGCCATTGGTTGATGATGTCATGTCCACCATTTATGACATAGTGATGAAATTGTCGTATTTCAAAATATCTACAATATTGTTACATATATGCCCTGCGCGTTGCTGGATGTTGAAGAAGAGGACGATAAACAGTAGTGACGCGAAAGGAAGACGAAGGCATGTTTTTAACGCCATTCAAAACTTCTTAATAGAAACAAAACGTCTACCTTGCTAATATGCTTTGAAGTTTTAATCTGTACATATAAATCTTACTATTCTCCTACTGCGTGCTTTATTATTTATGATTTTATATTTTGGTTTATCATATTTACATTTCCTTCTCTGTTCCCTAGCATTTATTTATTTTTTTTGTGATGTGATTTGATCTCAAAATCTGATATCTCTGCACCCCAATCCTTGGCCGATCCCCCTGTGTGGGTATGTGCCATCACATTAGAGGAGAACAACAACAACACTTGCCGTGTTCTGCTCTATTGTGCTGTGAACGCTTGCCCATCACCTGCTGTGGTTTCCTGTGCTAGCCGTCTGCCCCGTATCATCTTGGTGGAGGTGACCAAAGATCCCCGTGCGCACCGATTACTCCTTGCGCTGCCAAAACCTGGATTAGCGCAGTGGCCGTCATCTACCTGGGCTTTCAACGACGTCAACAACTACCACTATGACCTCCGAGGCAGCCCCTACCACCGCGGCAACTTCGGCTCAGCCAGTCGTGCTCACAAAAATCCGTCACCCTCCCATATTTATTGGCGAAGACAAGACAGGCGTGGAAGATTGGCTGGATGAGTACGAGCGTTGCAGCAAGAACAACCACTGGGACGCGACCATTATGCTGGCCAACATCATTTTCTATTTGGCGAAACCACTCGCACGTGGTTCCAAAACCACCAAAAAGAGCTGGTGACGTGGGCAATCTGTAAGCAAAAGCTTCAGGACCTGTTCGGGAAGCCCATTGGTCGAGCTGTCGCAGCAAAAACAGAACGTTCATCTCGCATCCAATCCTCCACGGAGTCCTACCTTGCATATATTCAAGACGTGCTTGGGTTGTGTCGCAAGGTCAACTGTTCAATGACGGAAAATGACAAGGTAGGCCATATCCTCAAGGGCATTGAGGATGATGCGTTCAACATCCTGTTCTGCATGGATTGCTCCACCGTCGACTCAGTGCTTCAAGTCTGTCGAAAATTCGAGCAGGCTAAACAATGACGCCTCGTACATCGTTTTGAGCGCCTTCCAAACACCGCAACTACATCGTCCTGCGATGATCTGGCCACTTTGCAACAGCCTTCTCATCCCACGAAAATGACTCGTATCGTCCGGAGAGAACTCGAGGCCTTAGCTCCTACACCACTCATGTCTCCGCTACCCGACACCATGGCCATGATACAGGCCGTAGTTCACCAAGAACTTGCAAACGTCGGCCTGTCCTCCAGCCCCGTGTCGCCCACTCCACCATCCCACTCTGTTCCTGTAGTGGCTGCTGCTACTGCCAGCCCGCCTTCCCCACGTCGCTACCTTAGTCGCAATCCTGCAGAGTGGCGCACCTCAGACGACAGGCCAATTTGCTTCATTTGCGGTCGCGCCGGTCACACATTGCGTTATTGCCGTAGCCGTACTTTCTTCCCAAGATACTTTGTTGGGCGAGTTGGTACTTGTTCATTATTGATATAAACAGCGCGAACACGAAAACAAGGGACAAGAA
>JAJIZL010019856.1:73084-93733 GCA_023969395.1 Amblyomma maculatum | reverse complement strand
GGTCGCGGTGCATCCATGAGTGCATGGAAGTGCTAGAGCACACAAAAGAAGGATTAAAGGGGAAACGGTGCCCTATTAACTATATTGCTAAATGGATGGCCTCAAGAGACCTCAGAGTTATACTATCAGATAAAGAAGGGTATTTTACTATTTCTTCTGAGAATCAGTTTCAAGAAAAAGCCGAGGCTGCTGTTGAGAAGAATTTCAAAAGGTTTCCTATGGAAGCGACCAAGATAAAAGAGAGGGCTATGGCTCTTCTAGATGATCTGGGGCTTGAACGAATACGTGAACAGGTGAATAAATGCAAGCAACTACATTTGGAAGTATTCTTTTCGGCAAAAACCCACAAACCAGATGTTCCATTCAGAGCCATCGTATCTGAGAAGAGCACGTGGCAGCACCTGGTGTCCAAATATTTGCAGAAGCACCTTTCCTCGTTGACTTTATCAGACCCTCTAAGGCTACCTAACTCTGAAGCCCTTGTCGTGTTCCTTAAAGAACACAACCCAAGAAATTGTGTCGGCTTCAGCATGGATGTCAAGGATTTATATTATAGCCTTCCCCATGACTGCCTCCTTAAGCGAGTACAAATGTGCATTACAGAAGACAATAATGAATGTGACTTCATTGACGCCTCAGGTGTTAGTGTTGAAAGTTTCCTTGAACTTTTGAGGTTCTACCTGGAATCCACCTTCATAGGATGGAAGAACAAGCTATATACACAGAAGGCTGGAGTGTGCATTGGATCGAGTGTTGCACCGGTCTTGAGTGACATCTTCTTAATGTACGTGGACAGACACCTGAAGGATAACTTGGAGGGCTTGCATTATTCCACCTTCAGGTATGTGGACGACTTTTTAGTAGTAACAGGCCGTGAGGGATTCAATCAAAGAATGAAGGACATTATGGATGTTTTTACTGAGTGTGGATCCGGCCTGGAATTTACTGTTGAGAAACCAGTGGACGATCAGTTACAGTATTTAGATATTTTGATTCAATTCGGTGATGATCATGTTTGTTGGGAATACAACCCGAGATCGATGAAGCCGTTGCTAGGCTCCAATTCAGGACATTCCAAGTTAGTGAAGAATGGGATGATAAACACTTGCTTGTTAAGTGCGTTGACGAAATCTTGTTACCACGGCATGGCCAAGAGTTTTGAAAGACAAGTGAAGAGAATTGCAAAGAACGGTTATCGCGAGTCAGTTATTATTGAGGCCAGTTGCCGGGTACTGAAGAACCTTAAAAGAACGCAGAGACTGAAATCCCTGCCTAGCATGGGTGAGAGGAAGAGGAAGGTTGCCGTGGTACCGTATGTGCACAGGATTTCGCATGGCCTCAAAAATGTAGGCAAGAGGTATAATGTGGACGTCGCACTGACCGCCCCGCTCAAGATGAAGAGGATCTGCCCGGCTGTTCAAAGGGAAAGAGAAGAGAAGAAGCAAGAATGTGGGGTGAAACATAGAAACCCCTATGTTGGATGCAAGACAGGTGTTGTCTATAGGCTTCCACTCTCTTGTGGGGCCAGTTATATAGGACAAACCGGACGGTGTATAAATAAGAGACTACAGGAACACTGTAACAACTTGGAAATTGGAAAGGACAAAACGTTTCTAGTATCCCATTGCCAGTCATGTGAAATAATGAAGAGGGAGAAGAAGAAATGCACTCCTAAGTTTGACAGTGTTAAGATTTTATATCGCCACAAAGAGAAGATAACGAGAGAGATAGTGGAAGCGTATTTTATTTCAACGGACAATAAGTGTATCAGCAAGACGTCTCTTGCTCTTTCAAGGGAAGAAGTGTCTTTTTTAAGTGATTTTTTAAAGTAATTTTTATGCAGCAGGTGAACCCAGGGGTTTTTCACGTGACTGTTTCGTTTTCTTCATGTTTGTTTTTCTGGGCCTTGCAGTAAACGGCTTAGGCTTAGTTGTGAGTCAGCGCATGTACTGTGGCTTTCGTGTTTCTTGTCCCTTGTTTTCGTGTTCGCGCTGTTTATATCAATAACGTACTTTCTTCGCTCCTCGCTCCTATTACAACGCCGACCGCCGATACTACCAAGGACCTCGACGCTTCCCTGTCCAACCAGAGGAGCTCCGTCCCGTCTACGATGGACCAGGACATATCTTTCTCAACAAGATGAGACTCGAAACGAAACCGTCCCCCCTGCCCGTCGCACCAGCCGATCTACATCCCCACTGGCTCGTCAATCCCGTTCACCGGTATCTCGCCGCAACTTCTCCCCATCACACGCCGGTACCTACTCGGGAAACTAGCGAGTGCAGCGCCCTGGAGTGACGCTGCATTCCCGACCCGGACTGTCAACCCGGAACTGACCCCCGCACCTAGACGAAACCTCATTCATATTCTTGTGGACAGAGTCTCCGTTTCTGCCCTTATTGATACTGGAGCCCACATTTCTGTTCTCAGCTCCTCGCTCCGTCGACGCCTCAACAAAGTCCTCACACCTGCTTCCTCGTCTACCGTTCGTGTTGCTGATGGCAACACAACTACTGTCATTGGTATGTGTACTGCGAGAGTTACCATTGCCGAAAGCCACATCCCTGTGCTATTTACAGTCCTCACCAGTTGCCCTCATGAAGTTATATTAGGACTCGACTTTTTAACAGAACACTCCGCTCTCATTGACTGTTCTTCTGGACTGATTCATCTAGACCTGCCGCTCTGCCCTGACAACAGAGCTCCTGAAACTTCAACGCTCCGTCTTCGCTCCGCTACATTTAGTCGCCTACCACCAGAAGCTGCAGTGTATGTGCTGATGTCTCCTTTTCTCTCCGTTCCGGATGGCGACTACGTTGTTTGCCCCATAACTGACGTGACACTTGAGCGTAGCATCGCTCTACCTCACAATATAGTGCATGTAGCGAACAACAGCACTTGTATTCCAGTCCTTAACTTCAGCTCTTTTGTGCAAGTTCTTCCTGAGGGCATTTCTCTCGCCGAACTGACCCCATTGTCGGAGTTTATTGTGGCTGCTCTTTTACGTGACCCTATTGCCGCAGTGCCGACACGACCTGCACCGTTTCCACCTCAGGAGGTCCGTATATGCGGCATGGTTGCTCCTGACTTGCGCCCTGATCGTGCTAAAGCACTTACGACCCTACTGACATCGTACAGTGATATTTTTGATTTTGGTGACCGACCCTTGGGTCAAACATCCCTCTTTACATATCGCATCGATACCGGAGACACCAGCCCAATTCACAGACGACCTTACCGAGTCGCCATTTCTGAACGTCGCCTCATACAAGATGGTCGACAAGATGCTGGCAAAAAACATTATAGAGCCTTCCAGCAGTCCCTGGGCATCACCAGTCGCGCTTGTTAAAGAAAGGACAATACCTGGAGGTTCTGCGTTGATTACCGAAATCTCAACAAAATTACAAAGAAGGACGTTTACCCGTTCCCCAGGATAGATGATACCCTTGACTGCTTGCACGGTGCCAGCTATTTTTCTTCGATTGATATCCGTTCTGGTTATTGGCAGATCGCTGTTGACGAACGGGATCGAGAGAAGACCGCTTTCGTCACGCTTGATGGCCTGTACAATTCAAGGTGATGCCATTTGGTCTGTGTAATGCGCCCGCAACATTCGAGCGCATCATGGATTCTCTTTTGCGCGTTTTCAAATGGACGACGTGTTTATGTTATCTCGATGACGTTATTGTCTTTTCCTCGACCTTCGAGAGCCATCTCCATCGCCTTGAGGCCATTCTTGGAGTCTTCCGAAGAGCTGGCCTTCAGCTTAACTCGAAGAAGTGTAGCTTCGGCCGACGTGAACTCAAGGTGTTCGGTCACGTGGTCGACGCACGTGGCGTTCGACCCGACCCAGACAAAATACGGGCTGTAAGTGCATTTCCTACACCTCGCTGTACCAGTGATGTGCGTAGTTTTCTAGGCCTTTGCTCCTATTTTCGGCGGTTTGTCACCAACTTTGCGGAGACGGCTCGTCCACTCATCAATCTTCTGAAGAACGACGCTCCATTTTGCTGAGACCAAGAACAGTCTCAAGCATTTTCTGCGCTCATTGCGGCCCTCACCAACCCATCCAACCTGGCACACTTCAATCCCTCAGCCCCAAGGGAGGTACGCACCGACGCCAGTGGTCACGGTATTGGTGCCATTCTTGCCCAACAGCAGATGGGTCGCACTCGCGTCATTGCTTATGCCAGGTGCTTCCTTTCTGCGGCTGAGAGGAATTACTCGATCACAGAACGTGAGTGCTTAGCCCTCGTGTGGGCCATTGCAAAGTTTCGCCCTTACTTGTTTGGCAGCCCGTTCTCCGTCATCACCCACCACCGCGCCTTTGTTGGCTTTCTACGCTGAAAAACCCTACTGGTCGCCTGGGGCGTTGGGCCCTCCGCCTTCAGGAACACACTTTTTCTGTCGTCCACAAGTGCGGCCGATTGCACGCTGACGCCGACTGCCTCTCCCGCAACCCGGTAGATCCACCACCTACCAGCGAGTGTGACGATGACACAAGTGTATTGGCCATCTCTGACCTTTTAAACATTCGCCTTGAACAGCGCTTAGACCCCAAGCTTTGCAGTATTATCAATCGTCTCAGCACTAATCACCTTGATGCAACCCTTGCTTTGTTCGTGCTCCACAACGGCACTTTATACCGGCGGAATATGCGACCAGATGGCGCCGAGCTTGTGCTCGTAGTCCCCGAACACCTGCGCGCCACCGTTCTACAGCAACTGCACGACGTGCCTACTGCGGGTCATCTTGGTCTATCTCGCACGTACGACAGCGTCCACCGCCGTTTCTTTTGGCCAGGCCTCTATCGCTCTGTTCGTCGTTACGTGGCTTCTTGTGACCTGTGTCAGCGACGGAAGAAGCCATCGGTGGTGCCTGCTGGATACCTACAGCCGATCGACATTCCAGTGGACCCATTTTCCCGAGTTGGCCTTGATCTCCTCGGGCCTTTCCCACTCTCTTCGTCGGGGAATAAATGAATTGCGGTGGCCACGGATTATACTACGCGCTACGCAGTCACCCCAGCGATACCTACTAGCTGTGCAACTGACGTGGCTGCGTTTCTTCTCCACGACGTCATCCTGCTCCATGGTGCTCCACGCCAGCTGCTCACTGACCGTGGCCGTTGCTTTCCTGCTCGAGTAGTCGACGAAATTCTCCGGTTCTGCTCCATTAAGCACTATTTCACCACCGCTTACCATCCGCAAACGAACGGCCTCACCGAACGCCTCAACCGCACGCTCACGGACATGTTGTCAATGTATGCATCGGATGATCACCGTGACTGGGATGTTACTTTGCCGTTTGTAACGTTCGCATATAATTCCTCCCGTCACGACACAATGGGCTACTCCCCCTTCTATCGCCTATACGGCCGCGACCCTCCCCTTCCGTTTGACAGCGTACTGCCTCCCACCGTTAATGCCAGCTCCCATGTTCGTGACGCCATATCTCGAGCTGACGACGCCCGGGTTATTGCTCACCGCCGACTAGCTTCCTCCCAAAATTCCCAGAAACGCCTTCATGATTCTTGTCACCGCGACGTCCACTACTCTCCGCGCTCTCTCGTCTTGCTCTGGACTCCCGCTCGTAGAGTTGGGCTGTGTGAGAAGCTCTTGCCACGCTACGCAGGACCCTACCGTATCTTACGGCCAGTCACTCCTGTGACATATGAGATAACCCCTGTGCATCCGCCGCAACAGTCCGATATGCCACGTACCGAGATCGTTCAGGTCGCCCGAATGAAGCAGTACTACACCTGCAGTAGCTCGACATAATGCGCACCGAGACTGTGCTGTTCGTGGGGGGGGGGGGGGGGGTAATGTTACATATATGCCCTGCGCGTTGATGGATGTTGAAGAAGAGGACGATAAACAGTAGTGACGCGAAAGGAAGACGAAGCTGAAGAAACCGTTGGGACTTGCCTGAACACTTGCCGTGTTCTGCTCTACTGTGCTGTGAACGCTCGCCCATCACCTGCTGTGATTTCCTGTGCTAGCCGTCTGCCCCGTATCAATATGAATAACGCAATAGAGAAATGCATAGAATATAGCCATAGACGCAGCTAAAGTTCTTCGTGGAAAAAGCACTAAGCACCCGCCGAAGGAGAGGAAGGGTGCGTCGATAGAGTGGACACGGAAAGACGGAAAACTTGGCCGCAAAAACAGCGTCGCGGGCAGGAGGACAATGAATTAGGAACTCAAAGGGAGGCGGAGCTCGAGTTTCATGTATCTGAGCCTAAAGGCCGCTGTACGGTTGCTTTTTAGACCCGCTCCGCACGTATGCGGCCGCACGTTTTCTGTCCGCTTGCAGACGCGGTGCGGAAGGGGTGTTGTACGATCGTTTTGCTGACTGCCGTTCAGCCGGACGGTTCCAGCGTCTCGATTGGCGCGCCCGGGCATCGCCTTCTGTCCAATAGCATGCTCCCTCAAATGAAATTCAAAGCTGGCGCGCAACCCGTGTTGCGGGGTGCTACCGATTTCGGCACCTCGCTGTTCGCTTGCCTCGGGATCACCATGGCGTGCTTTTTTCTGTGATCATGGGCTCTCGTCAGCTGCCAAATGAGTAGCGCTTCACTACAGTTCTTGAGTGCTTACATGGCCACCACCGTAAATTTAAATTGGCCTTTGCTCGCACGGTTCGTAGCCGCCGCATCGCCTGTCCACTTTTCTGACTTTTCTAGTATGCCTTCGCTAAAATATTTAGATGTTTATACGCCGAATTTAAATTGAGCACTGTCGAATGAAGGTGCATTCATAGTTCGACGACCGATGAGCACGATTGCTACTATTGACGAAGCCGTTTTGTTTTGTGGGCCCAAGTCAGCCCAATAAAGAGATATATATGCCAATGTATATGTGTGCAGTGGGGATAAAAGACGAGAATCTGCAATGGCGACATTCACTAGGCGGTAAAATCACAAATGCTAAACGAAATATTCAAAAAGGAATGATATGGTCGACGGTTCCAGCATACAGCTAAAAAAAAATGTAGTGAAGACTGAACCAGCGCAACCCGGGAAAGATACCAATTATGGAATAGGATCTAACATTGAATAGCCTCAAGTATGAATAAATGCAAGCTTTCTTACGACTCCCACCCCATCCTCCTAAAGGAAACTTAAAATGAAATATGGGACACAGGTGTGAAAAGGAAATGGAGACTCAACGCCATTACCTGAAGAGAAAAAAAGCTCACTCACAACTGATTGATTTCGGCATGAAACATGTGTAGCTATTGCTATGTGGGACTAAAGCCAGGGTAATTATTTCCCGCGATGGCAGTTAAGGTATTTACATTAGCTGTAGTTCGCCCTGTTGTTACTACTTGTTACTACATGTTTGTTCCAAAGGGCTCTCTTAGTGCTGCTGCTTTATGAAAGCATTGATGTGTGCAATAGAATACATTCTTTTAATCCTAGAGTTCCAGAAACCAGATCCTAGCATATTGCGTTATGTACTTAAAACAGAATGTGGCTGTGACATTAAAACAACTAAAAGAAAAAAAAAGACAAAAGACTATGCAGTGTGTTATATACCAGGAGTCCTAGCTTTCAGAAAATCGATGTGCCCTAGCTCAGTGAAATAATCCAGCTGTGGGCTGTTGAAAGTTGCCTGGGCTAGGCTGGTGTTTCATTATTTAACTTTAAAATAATTAGGGCTATATAGTTAACATTTAAACTATTGGCTTCGAGAACAATTAGTATCAATAAGCAAGTAGTAAACTGTCTTCCAAAACAGCTGACAGAAATGTTTGCACCAAGGTGCCTTCTATTTTGCATTTTTTTTTTCATTATTTTAAATGGCAACAAGCCCAATAAAGGATGCGTCTGCATGACAGTTTCACTTCAATGTCCCAAAACATGGCTCGGCTCAAAGAACAAAATCAGCTTTTGTCAGAAGTGCTCTCCATGGTGTGGCTCTACATAATGTGGGTGAGAGATATGTGTGAGCAGCTAGTCACATGGTAGCTCGAAGGCAGTGAATAAATCTATGGAAATCATCAGTTCAGTTCAGTCGTTCAGTCTTGTCTGACTCTTCATGATCATATGGACCATGTCACGCCACGCTTTCCGGTCTCTCACTATCTTCCTAACATCACATAACTTCATCTGCAGTGCCTCGAGGATGCCATCTAACCATCGCGTTCGCTGCCTACCCCTTCTCCGGCGACCCTCAACCTTTCCCAACATCAAATCTTTCTCCAGCGACTCCTCTCTTCTCATCAGATGACCAAAGTAGCTGAGCTTTAACTTTAGAATTTGACCCTCCAATGAGCAGTCAGGGTTTATGGTCGACAATATCGGCTGATTTGATCTTCTGGCAGTCCAAGGAACTCTCAAGGGTCTTTGCCAGCACCACAATTCAAACGCGTCAATTCTTCGGCTGTCAGCCTTTTTCACAGTCCAACTCTCGCATCCATACATCACAACTGGAAAGACCATAGCACGAGTTATACGGATCTTGGTTGGCAGACTAATGTCTCTGCTCTTTACTAGGTGGCCAAGGCTAACCATTGCTCTCTTTCCCAGAAGCAGGCGTCTCCTAATTTCATGGATGTAGTGATGCAAACAATGAGGGTAGCTGTTTTTCAACACTATCTACAACTTTATAACTGATGCTTTGCTCTTGGGGCCAATAAATAAAGAAGTCACTAATTAGTTTTTGCTAACTGCAGAAAAACCACGGTAAATGCAAAGCCACTGGAGACTAGGGCAATCAACTCTGAATAGTAGTTCTTTGTTGGTTTCAGTAGCTTAGACAACTCTAACTAATTTAAAGTTTGATTAAATTTAGCAGGGATACTTGGTATGCATGGTTTGCTGGAATAAAGACGGGTAATCTTTCCTCTTGGGGCCAGCTTCAAGTAAAACAGTCGTGATGCGGCTGTGGAAGCTAAATGAGATGCCCCCCCCCCCCCCCCCCCCGCTGCCTCCCTCGAAGTAAAAAATTCCACAGGTCATTTTTCAAATCAAGATATAAAGAACTTGGATGCCGAACACTATTATTCAAGCTATAATATTGTAAGCTAAATATAAAAATGATTATATATGAATATTGCTCACAGAACCGTTGTATGCAAAGCATGAGTAAGGTTCAAACATTTACTTTGTTTGCCATTTATTGCTCAACAACAAAGCACATGGTATTGTTTGACAAATAAAAACTAAACAAGGAAATTGTTGCTATTCTTTATTGGTTAAAGGGAAGCTCTTTTGCTCCCCCTAGAACCAAACCCTGGGACTGCCACCACGTGATATGCAAAAGATTGATTACTCCGCACATATTATATTAACATGTTCTGCATGTGATGGACCATGTCATGTTCTGCCAGGTCATATTTACTCGAGGTGTAGCTTTAAGGTTGCTATGCAAGGAAAACAGATGTCCACTTTGGTAACATTGAACATTAGAAACACATACAACAACATGTAACAATGTTCTCCTGAACAAACTAGCAGAAATTCTGAACCTTTTATCTACGACAGAACCTTTGCTTCCGGCATCTGCTTCCACTCTAGAGAGAGGCCTCAAAAACTGCCTTCATCAACATTACTGTTTCGAATTTTGTTCAAATGCCTCTTCAGTGATGTGAAGAATGTATATTGCATTTGTCATTGCTGTTATATGGATTCAAGCTATCTCTAGAAATCTACTGCACGACATACATTGTGCCCAATATGAAACGAAGCGCCATCTTTGATTGCCAATGTAACACATTATTTATACAGGTTGGTAATGCATTGAGACTACACATTGTGCTCAATATGAAATGAAGTGCCATCCTTAACTGCCAATGTAATATATTCTTTATGCAGGTTGGTAGTGCATTGAGACTACATAAGTAGAGTCAGTATAAATGACGTGTGTGTCATATGCAATGCTCAAATAGTCGTGTAGTCTCTTAGCGGATGCTTTGTATTGGAAGGGGGTGCGTCCTTTTGAGGTCATGAGAATAAGCAGCACTTTGAGGGCAATGTATATGAGGTGGGTAACTACAGTGTGCATAACAAGTACACATACGCATGCTTCCTGTACTTTGTCCTGCTGCCATTTTGCGTAAACTCTAAAAAGCTTGATCCGAGTGCACTGTAGGGATAGCTTGTGGAAAAAGAAAAGAGGAAACTGCATGAAGAAACACACTGTAGAGATAGCTTGTGGAAAAAGAAAAGAAGAAACTGCATGAAGAAACAAGAAGAACAAGAATTGCTACCTAATACAATGGCATTTATTCTTTCCTACTGTCCTTGTCCTTTAGCAGTGTTTTTTCAAGCTCCACAAACCCATTTTAATGTTAAACGTTTTAAGAGCATGTTAAGCTTACATATTTTCCACTCATCAAATTTTTGTTCCATGAAACACAGTGTTGTAATTATCTTGCACATACTTTCCAGACAGAAATGTCCTTCTTGAGTCCCACAGTTTAAAAACACACAGCCTGGCTGTTTGTGTCATTACCATGACTAAAAAATAAATAGGTTAGCATATACAGCAATGCCTCGTTAATATGGACCCTGTTAATAGTAAGGACATGTACTACTCATATTACAGAACATTTTCTGCAGATGAGCCTTGCAATGCCTTTACACTTCCTTGACATGGAAGTTTGGTACTTGGACAATAAACAAGAGCCTATTGGAGCCCTGTGACCCATGTACTCTTCATTAATATACACGGCAATGCTTGCAAATAAAATCAGCACTGTGGTCGCGAGGTTTATATTGTAGAGTGTGAGGTCTTTCAAGGCTGTTTCGTTTCAGTAGGAAAGTAAAACAGAATGAATCACACCGGCTGTTACTCTGTGAAACTGTCATCATACCGTTCCACTGTGGATAATATTTTTGTGAACCCATGAACTGTGAGGCACACTGAATCCTTCCAATCACACTGTCTGGATCCCGAATCACTTATCACCTAGGCACAGTTCGCTTGCCTCGGGATCACTATGGCGTGGTTTTTGTTGTGCTCATGGGGTCTCGTCAGCTACAAAACGAGTAGTGCTTCAGTAGAGTTCTTGAGTGCTTACATGGCCACCACAGTAAATTTGAATTGGCCTTTGCTCGCACGGTTCGTAGCTGCCGCCGCATTGTCTGTCTGCTTTTCTGACGTTTCTAGTATGCCTTCACTGATTTATTTAGATGTTTCTACACCAAATTTAAATTGAGCACTGTCGAATGAACGTACATTTATGGTTCGATGATCGATGAGCACGATTGCTACTATTGACGACGCAGTTTTGCTTTATTGTTTTGTGGGCACAAGTCAGCCCAATAAAGAGCTATTAGTTGCAAAAGTACCATGCACCGGTCCCTTTGATGCCAAGGTATATGTGTGCAGTGAGGATAAAAGACGAGAATCTGCAATGGCAACATTCACCAGGCGTTAAAGCCATGAATGCTGAAAGAAGCATTCAAAAAGGAACAATATGACGGTTCGGGCATGTATACAATATGAACAAAGGCTAAAAAAAAATCTAGTGGAGCCTGAATTAGTGTAACCCGGGAAAGATAACAATTATGGAAGAGGATCTACTAATGATTAGCCTCAAACAAATGCAAGCTCTCTTTTGTCTTCCACCACATTTTCCTAAAGAAAAATTAAAATTAAATATGGGACAGATGTGCGAAAAGGAAATGGAGACTCAAGGCGTTGCCTGAAGAGAAAAACAGCTCACTCACAACCGATTGATTTCTTGGATGCAGTTCAGCGCTGTAATAAGCAGCATGGTTTGATTTGGTTTGTGGGGTTTGACGTCCCAAAGCAATTTGGGTTATGAGAGATGCCGTAGAGGAGGACTCCGGAAATTGAGACCACCTGGGGTTCTGTAACGTGCACTGATATCGCACAGCACACGGGTGCCTTTCTTTTCGTCTCCATCCAAAAGCGGCTGCCAAGGCCAGGATTCGATCCCACATCCTTGGGAACAGCAGTCGAGCGCCGTAACCACTGCGCCACCCCAGCGGGGACATTGAGGCCAATGTATATGAGATGGCTAAGTATAATGCGCATTACAAGTAGACATACACACTGCTTCCTGTACTTTCTCCTGTCGCGACTTTGAGTAAATTCTAAAGGGCTTGATCCCAGTGCACTGTGGGGATAGTTTGTGGGAAAAGAAAAAAGGAAACTGCATGAAGAAACAAGGAGAACAAGAATTGCTACATAGTACAATTGCATTTATCCTTTCCTACTGTTCTTGTCCTTTAGCAGTGTTTTGGCAGCTCCACAAGACCTATTTTAATGTTTTGTGTAAAAGTTTTAAGAGCAAGTTAAGCCGACATATTTTCCGCTGAACAAATTTTTGTTCCATGAAACACAGTGTTGTAAATATCTTGCACACTTTCCAAAGAGAAATGTCCTTCTTGAGTCCCACAGTTTAAAAACACACAGCCTGGCTGTTTGTGTCATTACTGTAACTAAAAAAGAATTAAGTTCACATATACAGCTCCACCTCGTTAAAATGTATTTTTGTGACCCATGTATCTTTCATTAATAAGCACGGCAATGCTTGCAAACAAAACTGCCACTGTGGTACCGAGGTTTATATTATAGTGTGTGAGGGCTTTTAAGGCTCTTTGTATTTGCGTAGGAAAGTAAAACAGACTGAATTACATGGCTGTTACTCTGTGAAACTGCCATCATACCGTTCATTGCACTGTGTACAATATCTTTATGAATTCATGAATTGTGAAGCACACTGAGACCTTCAGCTCACACACTCTGCTTACCAAATCGCTCTTTCTTATGTTGAAATAGTTAGCAGTTAGTCATCACTGCAAGGCTTGGCAGCTCATTTGCTAGTCATTGCACAAAATGAATTAAGCTGCCCGCTTAGATTGTAACCATTCTGTTATGACCTTATCCTGCAAAGCTAAGGTAACACTCTGCATATATGCAAAGCAGAGTAGTGAATCTGTGAATGCAAACAGCATATCCAATCCAAGCAGAAAAGAAATGAATTCAGATTAAGTTACATGTGGCCTCAGTGTCAACAAGTCAGGTGTTACATCCATGCCTCAGAGCTTTCATAGTGGATCAACATCAGCATTATAGAACCAATACCCATGTGATAATGCTTAACACACGATGAAAAGATAAGGTAATTAATCTTTGCAAATGTGGTATGAGACCATGCACAGTGGTAGCCATACAGCAAATGTAAACTGATATGTGAGAAAACCCACTTGATCACTTTGCAAGGTGCAAAAAAGTTTAGGCGAGCAGCAAATGTAACAAGGACTAAAAAAATCTGTAATGCATCCTACATTGTTGTAAGGTTCATACACGTACATAATTGATATCACTCAGCAGGAAAGTAATCATGGGCTTCACAGCAAAATGAAAGCAGCAAATAGGTACAGACATGAGCATCGACGACATCTGATTTTGATGCCATCGGAAATATCTCAGTTGGTACCCCTTAGCAAAGAAATGCAGCTGAATAGATACTTAATACCAATGAAACTGAGTTGGCATGCAGTCTGGCGAGAGTAGAGCTGTCAAAGCAACAAGTATGGGATGTAATGTGTGCAACTCCATAACAGCATCATGCCAGTATAAAGCCTATATACATCATTTGTCTAAGCAGTTGTCCAATGAACTTAACTCACCCAAGTTATGCAGGAAGAAAGCAGACTCTAATCACAATAATTTCTTCAATTGTTTTCTTTCTTTTTAACCAAATATGTTTTCATGCTCAACATGCCTTAGGTACACCAAAGTGCCCATATCATGAGGCACAGTTGCATATGGTGTGCATTTTTTCATAAGCATAATCTCCCGCCATACTGTACTTTCTTTTTTTTTGGCATCGCGTTTAAATGTTGTTTTTTCTAAGACCTGATGTGGTGATAAAGTGTTTAGCCCATCACATACAAAAGTGTTCAGTCGACCGATTCATCGCACAGATACTTATTGCAAACATAGGTGCACATAGCTAACAGGAAATAAAAATAAACAGGAATGTACTCTCAAAGTGACAGCTGCCGTGAAAGTACACGACATTTTCACAGTTTGCACAGTGCCGTCGAGCACCCATATCAGCACAAAGCTCAAAGCGTGGAACAGTGGCATATTAGTAGCCCGAAAGATGTCGTCGAAGGGCTCGGCGCTTGCACGGGAAGGGCTCGGCAAGCACAGCACATACACGGACCGCGATCAACACAGGCGATCGACACATCGCGGAAACAACGTCGTGTGCTCGTTTCTGTTGCGGTCACTGTGACCAGCGGAACGGGTGCGAAACTAGCTGTCACCAAGTTAATTTCAGCATTAGGAAAACACAGTGTGTGACGAACTTTGCAAACATGGACAGTCCTCTTCCTTGCTAGGTGGCAGTCGCTCAAGTCGTAAACACTTTCGCAACACATGCTCGGGCACTTTTCGATGCGCTGAGGAGCCGATTTGTGCGCATGAAAATGACCGTGAACTACTGTTGCTGGCTGTCGGCCGTGAAGATCCTCGCGGCTAGCGATAATCACAAACACATCGTGACACCGGTGCGACCTAGTACACCTCGCCGGTTGGAAGAATACTGCCTTCAGCTCAGCGCAGATAACAGTGGCGCATATGATCCGACTTGAGGGGAAATCACAGTCGATAGGAACACTAGTATTAGGAATGCGCGCTAAGTATATTGGTTTTTGCGGCAGAGCAACAACTGCCATCTACGCTTCGCTTCACACCGCTGGCGGCCATGTTGCCTGGCAAGATCGAGGAGGAGGAGCCAGAGACGTCGCCTACAGCGCAACCAATAGCTGCAATCCGGTCGCCTTGCTGATCAGCACGTGCATGCAAAAAGTTGAGATTGAGTCAACTTTTCTGCGGACGAAGGATGCGGGTGTGCGTTATTGTATGCCCCCTCCGAACCGGTCGTCTCGGTGCGGCCGCATGCCTGCGGAGCGGGTCTAAAAAGCAACCGTATAGCGGCCTTAAGCGACTGAGGAGTGTGCGTGCGTGCATATGCGTGTGTGTTTGTTTGAAGGCGTCTAGCTGATATGTCGGCACCGAGTGAGCTGAAGCAAGTGTTATGCAATCCAGTTCCTGTGTATTTATGCAATGTAGTTATTTGACATTTGAGCTAAGCACTTAAGTTTACTCATCAACGGGTGAAATGAGCTCAGGCCTGCAAACGTGGGTTGCAAAGTAAGTGCCCCAGAGTTCATTGCGAGATCCCTCCTATTGCTCGCATTACCATCAAGTGAAACAAAGCTTTTTCGCCCATTGCACATCAAGAAGAAATGCGGAATGCATTTGTGAATCCCTCTGCGATACGTGAAAGTATTCTATTAAGACAAATTCTCAGCGCTCATAGACACTTCAGAATCAGGGCATAGAAAAGACACACAAAAATGCTGACATATCATAGATGCTGCAGAGCCACCACGCCCTGCGTAAAGGCTAATAAATTCGCAGTAAGAAAGGATGGCAGGCAGGGAGGCATGGCATCTCCAATGCTATTTAATGAGTGTTTTCAAAATGCAATAATATCTGATTTATACGTCAATAATCTGCTATTCGCTGACATTTCCTTACTGCTACTCATTTGATAAATTATGAAGCATCATCAGTTACTTAAAACAACCAATGCTGTCACATGAGCCCACAAAATTCAGCACGGACATTTAGGACCGCCTATACGTATATGGAGCCGACCGCCGACAGTCGCCACAATGTTCAGCCTTTTTTAAGGCGAAAGCTTTCCTAGGCTCATGAAACCAAATCCTGTGCGCGAGAGTTGTGCGCGAGATCTGTCAGATTTCGCGAGGTGTGTTTATGTCTAGCGTTCAAGCCATTTGCAATCACACACTTGAACGCGTGCCAAAGGTACACCACGCGACAGGAGTGATGGTGTACCGTCCAAACTCACTTGCTGGAAAGTGCCTTTCCTTTCCTGTGAACCAAGTATAATTGTAAGTAGCACTGCAACGAACGCCGATGAGAGGCAAAGGATGAGAAGCAATGATAGGAGAGGAAGGGTAGGCTTTCGCCATTCTCCTCTTAAGGGACATCTAAGAGACCCTCTAATTTTTTTTATATGTAATCCTTGAACTTCTAACGCATTGATAGATCGAATCGCTATATATCAGCATTCTATGAAGGTTTTTCATATTGAATCTGCTATATCAGCAATTATGTCAATGTTATGCAGTTCATGTCCACTTCTGTAAAAACCCTATTGGGGATGACAGTATATAAAAAAATAAAAAAAGTGATTTTTGCGTCCCTACATTCTCACCCTACTATTTAGTCACCGATCCTCCTGACTCTCCTTGCTGCCTTCTGCTGCATATGAATTCAAGTTTCCTTTGTCATATTTGCACGAAGGCCTCGGGGAGAGTGAGTGTGCGCGTCAACATCTGGGTGGCTGCTACCCGATTACAGTATATGATATATTCAATTCATTTTACGCATCTACCACACCAGGAACATGGTTCATTTTGGTTTGACTTCCCTTTATTGCATGTTCTATGACATTCTGATCAAACTTCAAATAATATACCATTTCATTTAGTTGATCTGGAACGCTTCATTCTTTGCTTCTTCAGTTTCTATGAACGCTTTATAGATCTTCACAGAACCGGCATCTTAACCATCGAGGTTTCCAATATTTATCCTCTGTATCTTTGCCTTTTGTTTAAATGTCTTAATTTCCCAGTCTTGTTTTTTCCAAACTTGATGTGTAATTTTCTGGCACTTCTTCACTGTGATTCAATTCACTTTCTTTATATATTGTTCCCCGTACAATAGATCTGAATAGCTCTGCTTCTCATCGCTCACAGTACGCTCCTTTTATTGCCTCGGTTGTAGTTTCTATTCGTGTGCTAAGTAAAATCTTTGTACAGCTGTGATTTATTTTTAACCCCGACTGAAATTCGGTCTTAAGGACTGAACGGCACCGAAAAAGTAAGCCTGGAACGATTATTGCCCCCCGAATTTCTCTTTATTACATCATACTTCTTGTACTCCGATAATGCTCTGCTCTTCAGAATCGTGGCATTGCTTCGCCGACTGAGCTTCGAGGTCTGTTCCTGTTTTTTCATGTATACCTTTCCTAACGTTTATCCAGAGCCCAAGGTATTGCATCGTCAGCCACCGCTTGAACAAACCTCTTTATTCCAGGACACGACGGCAACCTGCGTGCAATTTTCTGAAGCTAGGCGAGCGATTACGATGGTGGGTATATATCGCTGAAAGAGGACGAAGTTAGCGCATCCCACATACATTATTCCGAGAGTAACTATCCCATTCCAAGCTTTTTAACAATGGAATCGATGAATACAATCAGACCCGACATTGCGGTGAAGGTGAAGCCTACTAAATCTGTTTCGTCTCCAGTGCTTGCAACTCTTCCTGCTATCAGGTATTAGAACAATGTCGTCTGCTCACGTTAACCCTGGACGTCTCGGTTTAACGTCCATTTCACCTAGTTTGCACGAAAGGTTAAAATCAAGATTACTTTCTTGCAGCCTCTTTTTTATATTCCTCGTTCAAATTAGGAAGAGCAGCGATGATAGCGGATAACCCTGCCTAGTGCTTCGTGTACCTCAATAGCAGCCACACTTGTTAATATTCTTATTCTATACGATAAGAAGAATATATCATATCTTCTTCAGTACTTTACTTTGAAACACTTTGAAACTTCGGTCACAAGGTTATCGTTAATGCGATCATTCATCAAAACATTTATGCAGGAACCATTGAGTATGATTATATAATATTGTTACGTATATGCCACCGAAGAGGACGACGATAGAAAATAGAGTGAGAGACGGCGAAGCAGAAGAAACCGTTGGGCTTGCCTGAACACCTGCTGTGTTCTGCTCTGCTGGGCTGTGAACACTTGCTCATCACCTGCTGTGGTTTTCTCTGCTAGCCTTCTGCCCCGTATCAATATAAACGGAATTCTTGTTTTCCCTGAATTATTCATAATTCTTCATGTATCGTTGATATATACCGTACAGGGTCGATGAAATGTTCCAAGGCTCATTACCTGCTTCTGAGCCATGCTGCGGGCCGTTTTTGACTTTCCTGAAACTCATCTCTTGAGGTGAAGGGGGTGGGGGGACGCACAAGAAGTATCATTCTCACCTTTACAGGATTTTTTGCGTGCTTAATTATAAAGCTTAATGCAGATGATGTTGCCTAGGAACCTCTTTGTTAGTTTTTATTCTAATGGAGCTGTTTTCTCACAATAATTACCATTTTCTCTGTGTTGCGGTAAGCTGCAGCGTTAATTGGGGAATTAATCGCTGCATCTTAATAATATAACTGTGTACAACATAAATTCGCAGAAAAATCGCTTCTAATACCATCTTGGCATTAGCTGTGCCTCAATAATTTAAACAGACCAAAAATAAAAAGTCACAGGACACTGTCCTTGCGGTATACTGGAGCAGACTGCGAGGAGCGTGGAGGGAAAGCCTTCAATCTGCATTCACTACGCCGCTGCTATATAGCTAAATAAATATAGGTGGGCCGATTGAACCACTGCCAACGAAGTGCTATGCACTTTCGCTTCAAAATTAACTATGGGAAACCCAATGAAATTCTCAGTGATAACCTAGCTACATGTGAATTTACGCGAATGTTCCTAATAGGTCAATGTTATAAGCTACTTGTAATACACTTCACTCCCATAGAACTGCATGTAATGGCTTTGTGCTATGTAAATTCCCCTGACTATGCTCTCTGTATTATGATTTGTTACTCATCCCTTTACCACTATAACCCAATGCGGAAGTGACATTATGTACAGCAACAACAAATAATGCTCTGTATATGCACAATACTCTTCTAAAATCATAATAATGAATGTCACGAAAGCTATTATTGTCTAGGCTTGAATGTTCACTAGTGATTACAACGCAAGGTGGGAATAAACGTCGAGCAGTAAGCAATTAGTGCACCAAGGTCTTAATTGGGATGCCGTAACGCCAAGATGATTGAATGACTCGCTGGTGGCGATGGCAATGAACGTATCCACCGGTCGTCAAGCAGAATGAGAGCTCTTCAATTTACACACAAGATGTTTGAGCCGTTCTCGCGCTCGATCATTTTCTGGCCACTGGCGCGCCGTCATGTGGTCATTCCCTTGGGGATGTTGGGCTGCGGTAACTGGCGGTATCTCGGCGACCTCTTTTGTACGGTAGCCGCTATTCCCTCGTTTGGCGCTGCAAAATATTGCGGAAAATATATTCTCCGCCTAATTGTATCACCGGAAGTTTGTTTGCACTAGCTATCAGATAGTAAAAATTGAAGCAAAGATTAGCAGATTGTTTTTCCCTCATATTAATTTAGTTGGTGTTCAGTATGCTTCGCCAGTGCAGCTATTTCCGCACAATACAGCCGAGAAAATGTTCTTGGACAATTATGAGCATTATTAGGATGCGTATGGTTCAGAAGTAATTTCAATTCATTCGTCTTGCCTGCCAACCGTAGCGAATCAGAAATATTGCTGCACTATCGCCTACTGGATGACGCGCAGTTCACAACAAAAAATTCTCTTTGCGCTCATCAAATTTCGTACTAATTGAAGACAAATTGTTCGGGCTTTGTATATAAACACTGCAGCTTTCGAATCTTTTCTCTTTATGCTTATATCCTTGTTATGCTATCGTTAGATAATCTAGCACCTATAAATCTGTTGAGCGTGCATGTAACCGCATAACTGATACATATATGTTTCAGTCCTGTACCTCAATTATCGCACATGTCACAAATATCACCAAAGGGGTGCTAGCTGAAGCATAACGAATCAGTTTTATTTTTTAATGGTATATGGAGTCTACAGTCCCGAAGCGATGTTGGTGATGAGACACGCCACTAGAGGCGGGTTCCGAGATTTTTTATGACCTGTTGTCCTTTAACTTGCGCTGGCGTCGAACAGTATATATACACAGGCGCATTTCATTTCACCCCAATCGAAGCGCGACCAAAAGTCAACCTGTGTGCTCGAGCTGATAAGTCGAGCGGCCTAAATATTCAGCAACAGCAGTGGGCCTGGACACAGTTTTGCGCACTTTGTTTAATCTGGAATAATTATTAACACAGGAATTAGCTACAACAAGTTTTGGACCCAGAAGACGAGTATATTTTATTTGGAAGCTCTTGCCGTGTGTTGAAGTACCGCGAAGGCGGTAGAGCCAGTTTAAGAAATCACAAAGAAATCATGTTTATGTCGCTGCGACTAACAGCAAAGAGATACTACGCTCAGTCATTTTCCACGACGACGTGCCTCTGACACGCACAAAACAATTTGAATTCCTAGTGGTCGTGCTGCTCCCGTAAAATAACGACGAAAAAAAAAAACGAAGACACACCACTGGGTGGTTGAAAATACGCTTTTCGCTAGAGCAATATCCAGCCTTCAGTTCGGTGATTCGGCTATTTCTCACACCATTGAGTAAACTAAACAAGTTAAAATATCTTCACATGTATTTATCACACTTTAAGAAAGCCAGGAAATAAACATCAGCCCATCGTTATGCTTATAGAAGTTGATTTCCAGATCGTAACCTGCCTGGCAGACAGCCCGTGATATCATGTCAGCGATTGAAGAATGCTCGTCAAATAGCAGTACTACCTCTCGCACACGGAAACATGGCAGTAATGAAGCAAAGCACGAAACAACACAATTAGCGACGTA
>JAJIZL010019856.1:41054-63084 GCA_023969395.1 Amblyomma maculatum | reverse complement strand
AAGCGCTCTCAAACGAGCACAAAATTTCATTAACTTCAGCGGATATACGTGGGAGACCAACGTAGTCTGATCGTCCGCGTCTGAATTGCCGCAAGTCACTGAGACTGTGCACTAAGAACTATACCCGACAAGCCCTTCAAACCAACCACTGGTATCAGAATGTTGTCATTCATAAGTTCACTTGGAATGCAACGTGAAAGACCGGAAGTCTAACTGCGGCAGGGACCTTGCTCAGAATGCTGACGCCTCTTGTTTCTCGTTTTCATCTTTCTGGACATCACACGTGACCGACAGAGTATCAGATTCATTCATTTGGTGAAAGGTTCTTCATTTATTTCAGTGTTGATGGTGCGCATCGTCCGGCTTCCCTTTTATAGCTGCCGGAACATCTGGAAAACAACACAAGTGCAGCAAAATCTATATTCGCCAACTGTCATGTTTACGCACCTCCTACTCGGTGATTATTACGCTACGTGCGGCTTCCGCGTCTAAAGGACAAAGACTAAAAGGACACAGCTGTCCTCTTGGCTTGCGGTAAGGAACTGCCGCAAGCAAAGAGTGCTCATGCAAAGCTTGGTTTCACATGGGTACTATGCGATTTGGATTGCGAGTTGTGCAACCATTGCTATCAACAAGAAAGCACAAAATTTCAACTGAGGCGCCTCAACGAGTTACCTATCAACGCCGCCGCTTGCGTGCTGCAGTGCCGCATCGAACTCTATGACCGTGTATCAAACGCCGGCTGGGTCAAGGCGCAGCGGTCACCTGAGAGAAATGATTGATTTGAAGTATAGAAGAAAACGCAATCCCATTCCGCCGGTTATAATTGAACCTCTGCGACCTGCGACATTTCATTTCCCGGTCTGATATATATAATGGGAGCCCTCCACTGATCTTTTATTCTTACATACCATGCTCTTCATTCTTTTGTACATACCATCATCATCGTCCCGCGGCGCCGGCTCCGGCGCGCGCTTGGGTTTTCTCCATCAGATTAAACGCTGACACGGCATACCTTGCCTTGCATATATATGTTTCTAGGTAGGTTAATATTGAATTCAGAGGATATATCAACAAAATGAAATACATGCCGGAGGATTTATTTCCCCTTTCCAAAGGATGAAAGTACGCGGTTCTCAAGCGAGGCCTAAACACGCAGCCAAAATGACAACCCCGAGAGCGGGGATGCGCTATGCATTGCGACGATGTCGCTTCTCGCTTTTGCATCACGCATTTGTACCGTTGCATCATGCATGTGTGCCGCATGCATGAGCACGCGTGTAGAACCTTGCGGCACGCGCCGGGCGCGTGCCGGCGATGATAGCTGGTGCCAAATCGAGCTCATTACCCGGAGCAGAACGACTCCCCATTGATTGTCATTGCGCGTGGCTGCGCCGATGGGGAGATCTTTTCTCTACTCGTAAGCCTTTCGATCCCCTGGTCTCAGCTTACTTGCAGCTAAGCCGATATCGCGTGGCCTACATCCGAGCCATGAGAGCGTGCAGTTCAAGTTTGTTTCTTTTTAGTGTGTCCTAACATGCGGAATCAGCGAATAGCGCTTGACCTTCGGAGCATCAAGGTCCCTGTAGAGTGAAGATTTCTTCTCCGATCGCAGTGAAATGAAGGAGGTAATTATTGCGGTATTCTGCTGTTTCCTTTTGCTCCTTTACTTCGGAGAAGTAGAAGTCCTACTTTTCTGTACTCGGTATCAAGTTTCCGCTCCTGCGAAAATTTCTAGTCAGGCAGGAAGTTTCAAATATATCATTGAGGAAATATTTTTTGAAAGCCACGAGAGGCTGTCGGGTTTTCGAGTGAAGTTCTCTTTTGCGTCAAAGCTAGCATTGCCTACTTGAGAGTGCGGCAACGGACACGTAACCGTATAAGCAAAATTGATTAGTTATGTTATATTTTTTCGCTTCAGGACAGAGATTACATTGCGCTATCAAATGCCAACATAATATGTGTCATACAAGTTCATTGTTTCAGACTTGATGCATCACACTTCAGTTCCATACAAATGAAATGAAAAAGGAGCGATAGAAACGTGATTACATGATATATACTACATGATATATCATGTAGTATATATCATGATACATGATATATACTACACTTGGAGGCAAAACACAGTGACAGCCGTGTGTTGTGCGATGTTAGCGTACGTTATAGAACCCCTGAAGGTCGAAATTACCGGAATTTTTTACTACGGCTTCTCTCGTAGCATGAGTAATTTTGGGACGTTAAACCCTACAAACCAAACCAAACAAGACGTATAACGGCACTAAATATAAGACAGACGGCCTTTCATGAATTAATGAAGGTAAATAGTCAACTAAACGAACCCACAAATGTAACCCTTTCACCTTTTGATAAATTTGTTTTATCATGAACACCTGAGTTCGTTGCAATTCGCAGTGGTACATTGGCTCCGCGGCGCATTGCGATGATGGGAAGGCGATGTTTTCTTCAAAGTGTGCACGTTTAGTACAGTAGTAGCAGTAGTAGTAGCAGTAATAGTAGCAGTAATAGTAGCAGCACTAGTAGTTGCAACAGTAGTAGCAGCAGTAGCAGTAGTAGCAGTAACATTAGTAGTACTAGTAGTAGTAGTAGCAGTAGCAGAGTAGTAATAGTAGCAGTAGTAGCAGTCGAAGTAGTAGTAGTAGTAGTAGTAGTAGCAGTGGCATCAGCAGCAGTAGTCGTAGTAGTAGTAGAAGTAATACTAGTAGTAGCAGTAGTAGCAGTAGTATCAATTGCAACAGTGGCAGTAGTAGCAGTAGCCGTCGTAGCGGTAGCTGTAGTTGTAGTAATAGTAGTAGTAGCAGTGATAGTACTAGTAGTAGCAGTAGCAGTAGCTGAGTTGTAGTAGTATGTAGTAGCAGTAGTAGTAGTAGTAGTAGTAGTAGTAGTAGTAGAAGTAGTAGTAGTAGTAGTAGTAGTAGTAGTAGTAGTAGTAGTAGTAGTAGTAAGAGTGTAAACTATAATCAGGTGCAACACTTAACGTCTGTTCACACTTGCGAGTCGTGAAGGGCTTTCGACCGGCTGTCGCATGCGATCAGAGACCCGCTCAGCTCGACCGATTTTCGAACTTGCAAAGGGGACCCGCAGGTCTCTTTCCAAATATTAGTCTCGTTTGTAACGAAGCCTGTCGATATCGACTGTTATCCAACAAGGCCAAGAAGGATATATGACTAAATTTTGATCAATCAGCTGCACCGCTTATCGGTTACTGGTTCGCGGCCAGCAGTCCCCAGTGTGGAAAATCGAGCATTGATCGACTGGCCTGAGACGGTCGCTTTTCGACCAAAACTGTCGTACAACCTCTTCAAGTCTCAGAACGGACCTCTAGTCGTGTAAAATTATGATAGCCAACTGCGTTAAACGAGGCTGTTCTTTTTCTCACTCAGCTCCACGCCAGTCCAGCCAGGTCCAAACACTATGGGAGAGAGCGGGAAAAACGTATTGCAAAGTAACTGGGCGGAAGAATACACAGTGTGAGATGTAGGAATAAGAGGAAAGGCAGTTCATGAAGGTTCGTGACAGAAATAGAAATGATACATGCGCAGAGTTGAGATAAGAGGGCTCAGCTATACCTTCTGAAAGACCTGAACCTCTGGCATAAAAAGACCATAAAATTGACTGCCAGTACTGATAACAATGTAATATCTATGAAGGTACTGAAGAGACAGGCTTGACCTGCCTTTCATCGGCCCGGGACAGTTTATCAAGATAACCTAGATAAGGCTTAATTAACCATCTCATTGGTGTCAATCTCTAGATGTCTAGAGATAGACCGAAGGAAGTCGGGGAGAACTATAATGAAACCAGCGCCACCTCGAGTGAGACGTTTTAATGAGGGCTTCCATATGAAGGTTTGTATTGAATGACAAGGACTGCATCAACAGAATTAGTTTTGATGGCATAATGAGACACGGGCAAGAGAGGATGGAAACAACTGGATGGCCCGAATGATGAAGATGTCCTGAAATGAGAGATTGTCATTGAAGGGAGGGGAGGAACGGGCCTCTGTAGTGTGAGTGAGAGGGCATGAAAGAACAAGAGGGAAGAGGGGAACCGGGCTACTTAGACCACGATAAGCCGTACATCGACATCGAATGGGAAACTATAATGAGTCACGGCCGTATGTGAGCTGCCAGAAGCGGGGCCATGGGGATCAGTACGTTACTGGTTATTGTGCGCTGCCGGGCGGCTCGCCGGGCTTCCTCTGCGCGTTGACGGTGAGTGGCAATATCGAGGTTGTCCTCGCCTTTGACGTGCGGCAGCGTTACGTCGAGGGTTGTCGCAAAGCCCATGCTGTGCACAAGTTACAATGAAGTTCACTTCGTTGCCTCTCGAATAATGGTTTTAAAGGCGGATATAACGTACAGCAGAATTCTGCCTGATGTCTTCTATTTGGCATCGACCTACGCTTAAAGAGACGTATGATATTGCTTTTTTAGAGGGTCCGCAAGTCCGTTAGTCTGGGTATGGTACCTAGACGCTATGTCCCTGTCCGTGGTAAGAACGTGTGGTTCACGTTTACGCTATACGATTCATTGGACAATAACTTTTGAGACTTCCGCTGCAGTACCAGAGTGCGGAGCTCTTACTTCAGCCTAGCGAGTAAGGTAGTTGCTGACCCCGTATCCACTTATTGCTCATTGATGGAGTCGCGATGGAAGTTTGGAGATCCATCCCAATTTTTTAAAAGGACTGATTTAAGAGTGGTATGAGGTTAAGCAGCCCAGCTAGTCTGATCAGTGGCGTCCTACATCGCTGATATTCACACTACGTTGTCACGTACTGTGATAAGTCCGCGGCTAACCGCTATACGTCATTGCTGCTGCCATGTGGTCGCTTAAAAGCGGTGCGTAATGAAAGGAGCGCACAACGGTTTCTTTCATGTCAACCTTCTTTGTGCTCTTAATTGCGCATACGTGGCATAAGCTTGAACAACACGTCTGCACTCCTGCAGTTCTTTAGTCCAGGTATAGCGCGGCTTACACAATGGTTTTTGCATTAGGGCCCCATTGAAAACAAAATCCGGCGCTGCTTTTGTCAGCGTCGGCGCTGAGGCAGCATGTGAAACGTTGGTGACAGCCCTTCTTCAAACCGGTTTTTCCCAAAATATTGGTTGTTACACATGGTACGCCGTGCACGAGATAATACGGGTTATCGCACTGTCGTTGAGATGCAAATCGAGGTTCCCATTACACATGCTTGGAACGCCCAACAATTTCAGTTGCTGTGGCGCGAGCGGTCTTTGATACCCAATCAATGATTTACCTAAAAAAAATGTAAAACATGTTGTAATGCATTTGTTTCCTCTTCAGGAATTTCATTAATAAATATACTGTACCTCTGGGGGGAAAAAAATGTCTGTACTTTTTGTACATTTGCGCAGCTCGTGATGGGCTGGGCAGATGGTCTCTGTAGACCGTTTGCAGAAGCTATGTCGTTTTGCAGAAAAAGAAGCTTTTAATCAAAGTGACCAACCAGGCTGTGCTCAATCAAGCGAACAAGACAGATGGTCAGGTGAAGGCTCTGTTCCAAAGAGATAAAATAATGCCTGACGCTACGTCAACAATTTTTAGTTTCCGCTCCGTTGTTTCCTTTGCAGTGCTTTCGGAATCTTATTGGTTCACAAATAGCTCGTTCGCATCGATTGCGCGAATTTCGCGGAGGTGCGACCAAAGCGTTGAAAGCCAGTAGCAGTGGCTCTGCGTAGAGAGCTAGCATGTATGTCGCAAACAGGCTGAAATGGCGCTGTGCAGCGTCGATAACCGCATCGTGTGAAACGGTGCATGTAAACCGCGTTAAAGCCTTAACTTAGCGCTTTGTGAAATATTTTGGGGGGATGAGCATTGCCAACAAATATGCCCATACTCTTTGCAGGGTCAACAGCCAAATCTCTGACGACTTTTATTGTATAAATTCTAAACAAAAAGTACCATAAAACAAGTAAAATTGGAAGAGCATCTCCTCGAGTACACGCCCTATGGAAGCATGTTATTGTTTTGAAGCCCCGAAGCAGATTTTACCGCACTAAATATAGAAATGGTCTACTGCTGGTAACAGAGGCATATTAACATCTCAATCTACGCTGATTTGATGTAACTGGAAATTGCGGAGAAGATTTACCGACGACACTGTAAATATTCAGCTTAGAACTTATAGTAAATTGATACATCGGTTAATATTTTAGTAATTTCTAGGGCTGCATTGCTTTGAAGCAAAATCACTTCCGCTGCTGACCAAAAGCATTGCGCATTTTTAATCACGAAAGTCTGGCCCAGAACTTGAGCAGCATAACGTGCGTCTGATAGGAAGTCCACTACAGGACATGGTTCTTCGTGTTTACTCTCTTATGGACTTTTTTGTTTTTAGTTTAGAGTAAATGCATGTGATAAGGTCAGTGCTATCTGCCGTATTCCTTTTCGTCATCTTCGTATTATTATTCTAACCCTTGCTGAGGGAATTTAGAGGCAAGGATAGGTCACACCTGTGACGCGATCTGTGCCACACAAGCCACCATCTTCTCAAGAATACATGCCACTAAACCTGCAAGGATCGAGTCCCCTGTTTACGGCCATAACAAGCCCTGAGGAGCTGCAGCTGGACAAGTGGCGAATTGATAATCGTCGGCCACAGGGATGGACGCCGGAAAATACGAGTACTATTGATTGCAGCACTCCTTGTAGCAACCAGTTGTACCGCCTGAAGTCGAAACGCAACAGCAGAAAGAGAAATGGCGTCACGCAGCGGACTGGAAGGCGCACCCCTTCACGGCCGACTGGGCACTAGGCATGAGTGGTTCCAAATGGAAAACGACCGTCCACGCGTACTGGGTTCTGCGGCAGTCCTACTTTGTGATTCGATTCGGACAACTCCCGGCGCCTGAGATGCGCGTGGCGCGCTAATGAATAGCGACGGCCGCTGGCGAGTGCCGCCAAAGTGCCGACGAGAGGCCACCAAACCTCAGGCAAGGCTTTAAAAAAGCATGAAGAATTTCGCCAAATATAAAAATTGGCCTGTTCTTCACGGCAACCCTTATTAGTGTCTCATTCATAATGACGTGAAAAAGGCATCAGCATCAGTAGAAGAGCATTAGATCTTGAGGACTCAGTGTAGCTAGCGGTAGAACGAATGCACCTACTTTACAGGAGCGAAGGCAATATACGGCACCGTACTAATAAAGTCTGTTGCGCTTGAAAGGCTAAAGACCTCACGCACCACTGAGTCTTCCCTCTTCCTCAGCGATGAGAACCCTTGTAACCTTATTATATAACTCTTTAACCCAACTGAGGAACCTCGTAACCATTCATGCCCTCCATGGTTTACTTACTTCACTTTTTCTACCCTAGGTAAGCGCTGACTCGGCACATAGTCTTCAGGTCAGCTGGAGTGAACTATTAGAGAAGAGAGAGGCCAAGGAAAAAAAGGATGCAGCAACAGAGGGTCCCTAAATGACTTCTTCCGCTTAGGATTGTTTAACATGGCTTGATACCTTAGAGCCGCTTTCGCATGCAGGTTCTTCTGCGTTCATCGCGGATTTGCAACGCACCAGCAACTTGTTGAAGTAGCTGCATGTTGTGTCGTCTGTACAGACGGGGACAGCCAGGTATACAAAATGGAATGATAGTAGTCAACCGGGCCAAATGCCTTAGGCATCTGTCCGCAAAGTGGGCCTACTGCATACGTATTTCTGGCTGGTATGGAGGAGTAAGCACGTTGCCGACCAGCTTGCTGCCCACGATGTAAAGAGCCGGTCATTGCTTCTCTATCCGGGATTCCCCTGTCGATAATGCTGGCTGCAGCGAATTGCGAGGTCCGCCGGGTCATCGTCGCCGGCATTTCCATGCTTGTACCACTGAAACGTCGTGCCCTATCGCTTAGAACGCGTGGAAATTGCGAGAACATTGAAATCTCATATACCCAATATTTTCCTTGATGTGCCGGCAGTGTCCGTAAGGAGTGCCTTAAGGAGAGACTGGAAACAATTTATAGTATGCCGAACGTTAACATACAGAAGCGCTATCTTGAATGAAGACATAAATTTCCAAAAGGGAGAAATAAAATACAGCAGAGTTGCCGCAGCCGCAGGCCGATTTCGCAACTAGACTGGGATGCATCGACCGAGCCCCATGTACGGCAGTGGTATAGGAAGAGGAGGAGGAAAAAACTTTATTAAACGAGCAAGTTTCAGTTCTAAGCAAGTGGTATAGACACCATCTTTTATGGAGTGTTATCATAAAAGCTTTTTCAGATACCCCGATTTCGAAATGAAAAGCGGCAAAATGTTTTATGCAGTTTCTTGGCAATCAACGCATCATTTGTTGCTGCGTGATTACAGCTAAAAAATAGGCAACGAATTGTTTGAGTTTCACCAGAAAGAACATTTGGCGGCCTTTACCTCAAGCCAATAGCGGTTGTATTGAATTTCACGAATTAGTAGAAAGTGTCCCTCAGAGCTGTGAAAAATGGCCGAAATACTTTGCCAGAACACGAACGTCAAAAATACACGAGAAAGTATCAAACTGGCTTGTTTCAATAACTTGTGTCTGCCAAGACAGATATTTTGGAGGTGGGGGATTTTCTTATTCAGGAAGATGCGGAACTCAAACATCTTTAGAATTTTCTAGACCGTTTTCGAACCGTATCAAACATAACGAGCACATTACAAGCAATATTTGTCATACAGGACCTAAAAAACGGTCGCAGGAACACCAGTACTAAAATAGCATCGGGAAAAAACAAAAGTACTTCAACAATTATGAAAAACAATGTTCACGACATCTTTAAGACGCAGATAATATATTAAATGTTTTGGCCAACGCATCCAAATTACTAAGCACACAGTTTTAAATCCAAAAAATCTACAACGAATTAACAGCCATGGTAAACGTAATTGCGTATTTGTTATGTAATTGAAGTCATGCAACTGCAAAGTGCTATGCAAAGTAATAACTATATCAGTTAAATGGCTAATGAACCTAAACTGACCATGTTTATTTAATCGACACTTGAGGGAGTTCAATGCCGTCGACATTACAATTTCACATCAGTTTGTGAAACTATGTAAACGTTCTCTAATGCCCTCCAGTGAGATGAAACCGAACCTGAACGTTAAAAGCGCAGGAATATCGGCGTAAAAGTACAGCCTCCGATGGCATACCACACTATATTTGAATTGCTTGCTCACCGGTCCCGTATCACGCAGTCTCTTTTCCGCTATTGATTTTAAAAAAAAAAAAAAAAGAATAACAACGACGTAGTTGGCAATGCGTATACCGTTTTTGCACCACGGGATGACGTTTTGTAATGAACATGTGGTAAAATGATATATATGACATGATACAGTTATGCAGGTGCATGCTGTTCTACTTGGCAACTTCTACCGATATTCCTGCTAGTCTAAAACTCTGATTTTCGGTTTTGTGCGAAAAACGGCGCCGGATTTTCTTTCCCGGCAAGGTATTACGAAGTGAGTGTCTTGTTTAAAAAAAAAAAAAAAAAAGAAAACTCATGTGGCATAATCCTCTGCGCAGTTTCTTTCACCCCATTCGTAGAGAGAGAGAGCAATAGTGCGAATTAAATAATAATTAGTAATCTTTACCTACTTGTAATGCACTTTATTTGAACGCAAGAACCTTAAAGCTCAGGTAGGAAAAACAAAAAAAAAATGGTGTCGACTTTATAGTTTTGGATGTTGCGAGCAAAATATTCAGCATGCAGACCCTTACGAACGCCAGCCAGCCTGTATGAAAGCGAAATCTGGATCGCGTGATATGCTGCCGCGACGGCCGCTCCCCGTGCTCCGTCCTGCGGCACGCGCAACGCAGTGACCGGTAGCGCGATGCCCTATGCATCCTATCTGCTCTTCCGAGGGCACCCACTCCATTCATCCGCTTCCTCTTTCATCGACGGCTGCGCAAGCTCACATGCGATCCTTGAATACGTATGTCGTCGGTCCGTATCCCTACCGCAGCCTACACTCGAACATGACTGGCAAGTTTACGCTAATTGGCAAGAGAAATGGCATGGTGGCAGCCCATATTGCTGTAAAGTCTAACGCCACTTAGAGGTCCGTTAGTGATGTCGTGTGCAAATGAGACTTTTATACATGCTTCGTTTCCTTACAGAGGTAACAATAGCTACAACTACGACAGCCACAACGCCAGGTATATTTTCGTGTTATGTGGCAGCAAGGCCTTAAAGACGTCCAGCATATCTCTGGTAGGTGTTAAATGGAAGGAAATATGGCAGGAACAAAGTTGGTCGGCAGGTTGTGCGATGCGACGAGGCTGCGTGATACTGCCTAGTTGACAGAATTCGGCAAGGGTGGGAATCGAAGCCCGCACTGTGGGATCCCGAGAGATAAGAGCTTGTTCTAGACCACGCAAGCACGTTCTTGCGGCTTGGCTAAGGTGAGGCTTTACATCTACGTGTCATGCTCTTTCCTATCATGTGGTTGCTTACAAATGTGGGCTAATGACCATATGTGAAATAATAGAGAGGCACCAGGTAATGGAATATCAGCAAGCGATTAGCGGTGTACTTGACAGGACGGAAACCGTGCAGTACGTTGTTAGTGAGAATTATCGCGCGAAGTACAAATCTATTTTTGGCAGTTCTATGGTGGTACCTCCATTCCAAAGTAAGCTGTCTAGGTTGTTGGCGGTTCTCTGGCATTCTCCTGATAGGCTGAGTCAGTGTACTTTCTTTTGTATACACAGCCATGTGTTCTTTCCGAAGAATTGGTATAACGTTACATGGTCGCGAAATTTTCCCGTGATCTGCTCGTGAAGAACGAACGTAAACATCCAGGAGAAAGCTCTCCATGCATCTTTTTGGAAAGTTGATTAGATACGTTTCATCATCATCACGAGCCTGACTATACCCACTGCAGGCCGAAGGCCTCTCCCCCATTTCTCCAATTAACCCGCTTCTGTGCTTGCTGCATCCACGTGACCACTGCGAACTTCTTAACCGCATCCGCCCACCTAACTTTCTCCCGCCCCCTGCTATGCTTTCCTTCCCTTGGAATCCAGTTTGTTATCCTAAGCGACCATCGGTTATCCTCTCTTTGCACTACATGTCCTGCCCATGCCCATTTCTTTTTCTTAATTTCCACTAGACTGTCAGTAACTTGAGTTATTTCTCTGACCCTCTCTGCACGCTTCCTATATCCTAATGTTACCCGTACCATTTTTCGTTCCATAGCCCTCTGCGTTGTCCCCAACTTAAGTAGAACCATCTTGGTTAGCCTTCACGTTTGAGCCCCATAGGTGAGTACAGGTGAGATACGACTGTTGTATACTTCCCTCTTGAGCGATACCGGTAAGCTGCTGGTCATAATCTGCGAGTGCTTGCCAAGTGCGCTGCATCCCAATCTTATTCTTCTTGTTATTTTTTCATGGTCCGGATCTGCGGTTACTACCTGTCCTAAGTAGACATATTTGCCTACTATTTGCAGTGCTTCGCTACCAATCGTAAACTGCTGTTCCTTCCCAAGACTGTTGAACATTACCTTAGTCTTCTGCATATTGATTTTCAAGCCGACCTTTCTACGTTTCCTGTCTAGGTCACCAATCATTCTTTGCAGTTCATCTCCTGAGTTACTTAGCAAGGCAATGTTATCAGCAAATCGCGCATTACGGAGGTATTCTCCATCTACCCTTATCCCTAACTGCTCCCATTCGAAGTCTCTGAATACTTCCTCTAACCAAGCCGTGAATAGTACTGGAGAGATCGTGTCTTCTTGCCTAGCACCTTTCTTTATGGGAATTTTGTTACTTTCTTTATGCAGAACTATGGTTGCTCTGATCCACGATATATATCTTCCAGCACTTTCATGTACGGCTCGCCTACCCCCTGATTTCGCAATGTCTGCATAACCGCCGAGGCTTCTACTGAGTTAAATGCTTTTTCGTAATCAATGAATGCTATGTAGAAGGGCTGGTTATATTCCGAGCATTTTTCTATCACCTGGTTGACGGTATGGATATGATCGATAATAGAGTACCGTTTCCGAAACCCTGCTAGATCATTTGCCTGTTTGCAGTCTCAGGTTGTCCTGATTCTATTAGCGACTACCTTAGTAAATACCTTATACGTAACAGACAGTAAGCGGATTAGTCTGTAATTTTTAAGGTCGTTAGCGTCCAGTTTCTTACGAATGAGGATAATGTTTGCATGCTTCCATGGTTCTGGTGCCGTTGATGACACCAGGCACTGCGTCTGCAAAGTGGCCAGTTTATCTAGCACAATACCCCCCCCCCCCCCCCCCCCCCCCCGCCATCCTTCAACAAATCTATAGTTATCTGATCCTCTCCAGCTGCTTTCCCCCTTTTCATAGTTTCTATTGCTTTCTTAATCTCGTCCTTCGTCACTGGTGGAACGTCTGACTGTTCTTCCTAGCGCCAATCTCATTACGGTCTGAACTAATTTGGCTACTCTAGAGATCAGCATAGAACTCCTCAGCTACTTTGACTGTCTTGTCCATATTCGGGATGACGTTACCCGCCTTGTGCCTTACCGCATACATCTGATTTTTGCCTGCGCCCAATTTCTTCTTCGCAGCTTTAAGGCTTCCCCCGCTCTTTACCGCATGCTCAATTTTCTCCATGTTATACTTCCTATATCGGCCAATTTGCGCTTATTGACTAGCTTTTATATCTCTGCCAATTCTATCTGGTCTGTTGGATTGAAAGCTTTCACACTCTGCAGTTCCTTAATCAAATCTTTCGTCTCCTTAGACAGCTTACCGGTATCCTCTCTAACTATCCTACCGCCTACTTCTACAGCGCACTCAGTAATAATATCTCTGAAATTACTGTTGATTTCTTCTAGGGTGATGTCGCCATCCTCGGTTAGAGCAGAATATCTATTCTGTAGCGAGATCCTGAACTCTTCTGCCCGCCCCCTCACCGCTAATTTGTTGATGGACTTCTTTCGTACTAATCTGTTGTGTTCCTTTTTCAGGTTTGGACTAATTCGGGGCCTCACCATCCTGTAGTCACTGCATCATACTTTCCCGATTACCTCTACATCGTGCATAATGAAGGGGGTTAAACACAGTATGAAGTCAATTTCATTTTTAGTCTCCCCGTTAGACTTTTCGATGTCCATTTCCGGTTCTTCCGTTTGCTCAAGAAGGTATTCATGCTTCTTAAGATACTGCGCTCTGCAAACTCAACTAGGAACTCCCCCCTGCCATTCCTTAGAACCAAGGCCATAGTCACCTCTGCCTGGTCTGCTGCTTGCCTTTTCCCTACCTTGGCATTGAAGTCGCCCATTAATACCGTATACTGCGTCTTTACTTTTCGCATTGCCGATTCTACATCTTAGTAGAAGCTTTCAACTGCCTGGTCATCATAACTACATGTAGGTGCATAGGCCTGTACAACCTTCAGTTTATACTGCTTAGTAAGCCCAATTACGTGCGTGCCACCCTCTCATTAATACTATAGAATTCATCTATATTACCCGCTATACACTTAATGATAAGGAAACTTCCTAGTTCTCGCTTCTCCTATAAACCTCGATAACACAGTACATGCCCATCCTTCAGTACAGTATATGCCTCATTCGGCCTCCTAACCTCACTAAGCCTTATGACATCCAATTTGATACCCTCTAGTTCCTCTAACAGCACTGCTAAACTAGCTTCGCTAGCTAGGGTTATGGCGTTAAATGTTGCCAGGGTCAGTTTCCATTGGCGGCCTGTCCAGCGGAGCCAGGCATTCTTAGCACCCCCTGCTGCGTCACAGGTCTGACCGCCGCCGTGGTCAGTTGTTCCGCAGCCGCAGGTGACTGAGGGCTGGGGTCTGATAGGACTAATCATGGGAGGTTGCGGCCAATTACTGCACCAGGCTGGCCAACTCCCGTCCTGGTGAGGGAGTGCGTTGCCGAAGGTGTTCACCGGCATCAGGTCGCACCCAAACTTGTTTATGCAATTCCACCAACACGCGGTTTTTTTTTTTCGGTGGAGAATTGCGTGGCACCGGGATTCGAACTCCGGTCCTCTTGCATGCGACGCGGATGCTCTACCACTACGCGACCGCTGCACCCGACTGCAAAGTTTGACCGACTGCTAATTTCGCTCTAGTGCAGCTTTGTCAACTGTGGCCCGAAAGCAGTAGTGGTGTACGCTGGTGTCTGGGGAAGAAAGCGCCAATGTTATGCGAGATTAGCAGACTAGCTGTCCATATTTTTTGAAGGCGCGGCGGAGAGCACTCACCAACGTCGTTTGTGGAAAAAAAAATCAGGATGCTTAGTTCATTACAAATCATCGTGGAACACATTTTCGGTCATATGAATAGGAAATCAAATATTGATGACTTCCCAGGATACGTATACGTAAACCTTGAGAAGCCGAGTTTACGCGATTTGAAATATTCTACAACCGATTCACTGCTAAGTTGATCCTATTATTGCACTTGAAACAATCGTTTGCAATATTTTTACTTCTCACAATTTTTAAGGGGAACTCAAGGAATAGGCTGCAAAAATAACCCGACTTGATTGATTGATTGATTGATTGATTGTATAGTACGAGGTAAGCTTATTGTATCTCTTCGTGGTAACTCAGTGGCTGGGATACTTGGCTACTGTATTCTGAAGAGTGGCGCATATTTTGTTAACTCATCGCTCAGTAATTTCTCTTTAACTTGCTAAGCTGACCCTGTTCTATAAAAAAATTACTGAGCGCTATCGGCTAAACAGGATAGGATACCACAGGCAGATACGACCCTAAGAGCCAAAAATGCGCCTGGAGGCGCTTACAAACAAGAATTTTTCTGAAGCCGGCAAACCTTATACCCGAAACAATTTTCAGATGTATGTAAATTATGAGGGAAAAGGGTGGATCATGTACCATGTGATGTAGCACGTCCAGAAATCGTAGATATAGATCAAGAGACAAAAACAGAAGAATTTTGGAAGACTCTATTGTTAAGCTCAAACACTGGGATTCAGATAGGTTTAATCCCACTGGCCGAAAACGCCAATGCCACCAGGGTCCATGGACATCAGGCCGCCGCCTGGGCGGATAGGCTGACTGCTATCCTGTATCGGTCGAATAATAGTTTTATTAACGACCTCATCGCTGCATTCACGAAGAAAGGTAGCGCTCGGAAGATAGACAGTTAGTTATAGAATATTTGTTTTAAAACATCATTTCAGCTAATGTATCAGGTGTTTGAAATAGTCGGCGAGGAAAGCTAGATGCAGACACCAACGCCAGCTTCTACAATGGATACGGAAGCCAAAGGATACCTGTGAGCGTACCTGTGTGCGACACGGAGTGGAGAAGCGTTGGCTATTTCTCGAAATGTCTAGCGAGGCGCAGGGTCATTGTAGTGCTTCTCATGACTTCAGTATTCCGTCATTTCCTGGACGCTGCTGCTGCTCACTTGGCATTTGGCTTGGTCTTCGCGACTCACATTGAGAGCCCGGTTAGGTACGAGCGCATACTTGGCGACAGCGATGCCACTTCGATCACTTCCAGGTGGCGCAAAGTGTGCCCTATAAAGTACCCGCAACCATCTCGCTCACCAGGAACGTTTTTTAAGCGGTGATGTATACAGCTTGTTCAGTCCTAGAATCTAGAATTGAAAAAAATGTGATGACAAAAGTATGAACTTGAGTTTGAAACTTAAGACGCAACCATTCTTTATACATGGAGGTGTCATAATGTTTCCCTTCCCATTTAGCATCCATCTGCTAGGCAGGTTGGAGGCTTCTATACTATAGGCACTAGAACCAAACACATCTTTACCTCCGATTCTATGCCGTTAATTGTAGTTGCAGGGTTTCAGTGATAGGTGAGACAGATAATGCGCTTCTGTATCTGTAGCCGCGTTACGCAGGCAAATTTCCAAACCTCATCTGCTGACGCTCTGGTTTGTTTCCTTGTAATTAAAAATGCGATTAGACCGGAGTTACGGTTTATTGCAAGTTCTTCACAGTACAAATGAATAAAGACGACATATGCAGCTGTTTCTCACCTCCCAGGAACTGAGTGCCTAGACACTGACAGGAATAATACGATGTGGCGATGTAACAGAGAGTCAACAATTCTGGCACCGCTATGAACGCAGGCAACCTCACCATGAGATAACTGCTGTCGTTACCGCTGCTCGACACCACTGTTAGGGCATCAGGGCCTGCTACTCCCTCGCTCGGATTGGGGTGCAATAAGTTGTATTGACGCGAGACGTACAAAACTTTCGCGGCACCCAAATAGCATTCAAGAATAGGCTCACTTCGGATGCTGTTTAGCTTTCTACGCCGTAGCAGTCTCAGTGGCATCCTTAACTATTGCTATATGATGTCGTGGGAGCGCCCGTTCTGCCCGCTTTCTCAGAAAAGCAGGGACGCATACACCTATCGGGATAGCACATTCAGCTCTAAAGGGTTGCACCAGGGACAAAAAAAAAAAAGAAAAATGAACAAGGCAACAGTACAAATTTTCTCACAAGCGCTGAAAGACAATTGGGCAGCGCTTAAATACACTATGTGTCCAGAACGTGACAGCATGAACGTCTGAAGCCCGTTCTACCTGCCTCTTCTCATTCGCCAGAGCCTCTTGCTGCGTGCGCTAAGCCTGAAGCATTGGTAGCTGCAGCAGCCACCGATGCTCATCTTCAATGACATACTTCCGTGGCCGCAGCCTCTGCTTGCAGGGCTTTTGCACCACGGTAGATACAAGCGGCATTGAGTCTGCCTGTTTACCACCCTGGTGCGTGGAGCTGTCCAGGTGCAACTGCACTCAACCAAGTGCATCTGCCAACTGTCGCAGAGGCTACCATCGCGCTCGGCCAAATCACGTGACAAGCGCACTTGCCAACTCTGCCCTCTCAAGTAGTCTCACGTCGTCATTCGTGCGTCGACCAATTGGTGAATTTTATTACAGACAACACCCTCTGACGGCAATGGTTTTCTCCGGTGAAGCTACTAATGATGTCGCTTTCATGTCGGCCATCTCACAGTTGTAAAGTGAGACGATGACTTTAAAGCTGCTGAAGCAAGTAGACTGCCTGGATAGGGTATAACGTGAAATTAAAGCTCTTAAGAATGACTGCACAATCGCTCATTGACACTGATGCAGGCCGTAAAAAAAAAATGGCTGTATTCTGCACACTAAACGAGAAGAACGGAAAAGGAGGAAAGAAGGAAGAGATCAATGGAGACGCTTAAATTGTTAATGTGATTTACGATCAACGAGCTCACTCGGTAAAAGTGTTTGGAGATGAAGCATAACGGGCAAAAGTGCGCCGCTGAAGGCAACATCGCGAGTCCAGACAACAGAGATATATTCGTATGCAAAATAAAAGGTCGGCTTTTACTCTTGGGCACGCATTCCCGATTTGTCAACTTTAGGCTCCTCTTATTGGTCAGCGGAGATTCTGCGTCACTTCTACTATTGGTTGATTGTTGTTAACGCACTGAGAATGAGAAAACGAGAACAAGGCAACAATACTTATACGCATAGCATCACGAAAGCTCAGAAGAGACCAACCCAGCCTGATAGCGGCTTCAATGGAACTGCGGCTGCTCCTGGTTTCCCTTCTCTCCTGAGGAGCCTTTACGGAAAGAGGGTTTAAAATCGAGGTTGAGGAGGAAGAGTGAGGAGGCAACCACCGAAGGAAATGCGTATCACCTGGAGCAGGTGGGACAAGCGATGGCGACAACAGCTTTCTTTACGAATATGCGTCGACAACAACGAGCGAGAAAATGGCCTGCACGACATGCGTGCACGCGACCCTACCAGAAAGAACGAAGAAAAAGGAGAGAGGTCACTAGCTTCATTCTCTTCTCACGTCTTCCGGCTCCCCTTTCGCCCTCACCCCCTCAGTGTTGAAGCGCGTGTTTATCGCGTGGCACGCGACCTCGTAAACTGCAGTCTGGAGAGCGCAAGAGGGCCCAGTATTGCTTTGGTCTCTTCAGCTGCATTCGGCGTTTTTTATTTCCCCGACTCTTTGTGCGCTTTCGTTTCTTTTGAGTGAGTAGGAGGCACGTCAGGTGCTGCCGTACTGAAGACGGCCTCCGATTGCTTCTTTGGCTACCGACGTACGCGTGCTCTGTCTGCCGGTGCCGACTTTGTAAATACGCCGATACAGTTAGAAGAAGCCTTTGTTACAAACGGCCAACTGGGGCTTATCGAAATGGGGTCACCAGAGCGCGAGTGGCCCGGTCGCCTTGCTTGTCAAGGACAACCCGCGGCTATAAGCTTAACGCGTAATATAAAGCCGGTAATCTCGCATTGGCCTCTGTAGGGAGCCTGCTATGTAATTTTGTACCCCGAGAATGGTGGCTCGTGACTGGTTTTGAAGGCTCCGTACATCGCTTCTCTGAAAACAAAAACCAAGTCAGTGGAAAAGAGGAATTTTTTTTCGGGATTTAAAATAGGCCCCAAAGATCCCAGTAGTATGAGAAAATGGGCACTGATCTCAAAGATGGAAATAATAATTCCGAGGTTCCACGGAAAGGGAAGTTTTCTAAGAACAGAGTTGGATGGATTCCGTGATTTATTAGTAATGTCGTAAATCAGAACTTAATAATGCCTCCCTATACGCATGGACAGATCGTTCGTATCTCTGCGTGCTATTTCTGGTATTTGGTCATTTACTGGGTAACCGTGAAATATTTTTTACTCACGGGAACAATTATATTTATGGAAACCTGGAAACATGAGTGACAAACGGAAACAATGTGCTGACAAAGACGCTCTTGGAACAGGAATTAAGCCTGCTGCCAGCTGTTTTCAACATAGCCTAATATAAGCGTTCGATGGAGTGAAAAATCAGGCATAGCGTTGATACGAAAAATAGGACAATTAACTATTACTTTCAGGCCTACCACGCTCCAACGGAAACAAGCTGAGGCTAAAATCACCATCGCCTCTTGGAATGAGGCTTACAGGTGTCAAAACACCGAAAAAAAAGGGAAAATAAATCATTTTATCAAAGGTTTTAGCCTTCGCGATTTCTGTCAGTTCTTTTGCGCTTTTGCATTATTAGTTTGAGGTATTTAATTGCTTCTCAATTGTATTTTGTCGCTTTCCCTTTTTAGCGTTTCATTACCACCTTTCCTGGACAATACACACGCCTTAATCTCTTTTATATAAAAACTTTTTCTCCAGACAAACGCGCTCTAGTCCTCCGAACAGCGCTGCAAACAACTGCAGCCCTAAGAAGCAGTTTTTCATAATGGAGCACTGCCGGGATAAATGCCGGGATGAGCACTTCGGTGGGTAATTCCGTTTATTTACTGCTTTATAGAATAACGGTTGTAGTGACGCCTATTTTTCATTGTACCACCACAAACACCTTAACTAGTCTGATCCTTGTTAATTAATTGCCGCTGCTGCAACAATGCCTACGTGACAGTCCTTTGCGGCGTATGGCTCAAGCGGAGACGGAGACCGTTAACGCGACCGACGAGCAGGACATCGCGCGCACCCATTTGGGGGCTATCTCGTTCACACCGGCCAATTAATGCTTAGACGGCACTGGATTGGTACACAGTGCTCAATCAGCGCAGTATATACACATGAGGCTGCTCACAACTGAGCATGAGCCTTGAGGTATAGCAGAGGCTAAATAAACAAAAAACTTCCTCACCACCGCCTAGATCACCATCAAATTTTAAAGCGAAATCATTTCTAGGCTCGTGGTAAGTATGTCGCGTATGCGAGATGTGTTAGCGATGTTCTGTGAGATTCCGCGAGATGTGCCAGTGAGAAGTCACAATAGGTTTTATCGTCGGCATAATTTACCTTTCGTGAAAATAAGCCTTCATTCTCGCATTTGAGGAGAAGAGTGCTGAGATGCCGATGTCGCTGACGATGAAGCCAAATAAAAGAAAGTAACGAAATTACGACAGATACACGAACACGCAGGATAGAGGACGAAGCAAAACGGTACGCAGAAAATGTTGAAGAGGAGGAGGAGGAAAGGCTTGCACCGTTAAGCTCTTAAGCGAAGACAAGTGTAATCATGTAACATTTGTCACGTTTGCATTAACCTTACGTTTTCTTTTCACTTTGCCCGACAGAAGCTTGAATTTAGCGGTACCCATATCTAAAGAATTAAAAACCTGCTGTTGATGCACGCCTTGAGCAAATTTTTAGGTTAAAAAAATGAACTCTGCTATTGAATATATCCTCGAAATAGTGTGTTGCTGTTACGATTTGTGCGCCTATATGGTCTCTAAAAACGTTAGCGTCAGGGAAGTCGAGCTCTAGCCGATCTTGAGAAGACGGTACGTTGACATCCAGAAGACGTGTAGTCATCTTACCCGCTAACACAATTCAGGTATTTGTAAGACGAACATAGTTCATTACGGATGGGACGCTGCCCGCCCGGAGCATAACAAGATTTCATAAGGATTTCGGGTCAGAGCGAGCTCTTTGTGAGCTTGTTTTTTAACCCGAATCAGCATTATTTCAGGTCAAGATTCACTTTGACTCCCCCGCTTATATGAGCTGTAAAGCACGTTGCGAGTTTTACAAGCGCCGCGCTACGTCAAAAACACAACGAACTCCCATGCGGGAAAGGTTCTAAGGGTAACGTTTATCACTAAACCACTCCTTCTTTCTGAAATCAATTATCCACGGTAAAAAGCGGCCGGGTGGACCTCCCGAGTTCGGACAGGTTAGTGAGGGGGCAATAAATCACAAGAACGCGGAGGTGGTCCGGCGGCTTCTGTTCTCTGCTTCGAACGCGTCTTTTTTCACGAGTACATAGGCAGACTGAAGTTTCCGATTCAGAGATCGAAGAAACAGGTAGTTTCTTGGCCATTTACAAACATAAGAAAAAAGAAGGAAGCAAGCTATCCGGTGTCTATCCGGTGATGTGAAGACTCTGCTCAGGCGTGGCGCCATTTACCCTCTCGAAGGCTAAAACACGGTTCAAACGTCTCCATTTCTCGAGATCGTAATGCATGCTTTTTCGGCCCAACAAAAGCTTTTTTCTATGCATTTGTCGCTTTGTTGAGTAGGCCATATCGGTGCAGGTTTATGACTGAGCGCTTTGCTGGGTTGGCTGTGATATTGTGCGGGCGGAAAAACGATGCGATTTACGTGTATTCGAGCGAAATTACACCCTGTCGAAGTTCTTACGGGCACTGAGCTTGCCATCAGTGCGGTGGCCAGTTACTTTAAGTTTCCGGGTACCTATATGTATGTTTGCTAAACATGTGGCTGACGTTCCAGTTACTGTATAACGTTGAATTCTCGCCGTTTAAGATCCTTTCAGTTTATTCTAATTTGTTTGCATTATGCTATTTAATTTGCGCTTTTATGCGACGCTCTGTATTCGCCTCTAGGGTGTTTTATTAATTTTTTATTCTGTCAATTCTCGCTAAATATTATGTACCACTTCCCTGTGTAATACTTATGTGCTTGCGGGGAAACGATGAATTTAATAGTTATTTTATATATTAGGGCGCGCTAATTTATCAAGATTTCGTTTTTTATACCATGGGGAGAGATTATATAGCAATACGGAAGGCAGTCGAATATCATTGAGAGTGCGTTTTTCTTAATTGTTTTACTATGCAGTGGTTCAGTATTGAACTTTCTAGCCTGAAGTATGAAACTCGCTAAGTGTGCTCTCCCGAACTACATCAATGATAAATCGCGTGACTGCGCATGGTCTCGACGACAAAAGCTATGCTACGTCTTCAAATATACAAACGACGTGTGTACTTTGTACATAACAAATGCTGCACGCGCCATTCCGCAAATCTGCAAAATATGCAATGGGCGAGAGCCAAAGGAACAAGCAAGTTTCATATTACTAATCGTATTGCCGGATAAAGAATAAACTACTCCCCCCTCCCCCTCTCTCTCACTCGCACATGCATACATACATACATACGTTCGTTCGTGCACACGCACAAGCACACACGCACACGCACATGCACACACACACACACACACACACGCGCACACGCATGCACACGCACACGCACACGCACACGCACACACACACACACACACACACACACACACACACACACACAC
>JAJIZL010019856.1:17056-40654 GCA_023969395.1 Amblyomma maculatum | reverse complement strand
CACACACACACACACACACACACACACAGCTTTGACGTGCTTTATTTTCGCAGTATTTCCATACCTAATAAAATCACAAGCAAAAAAAAAATGTTTATTGGGTAACCGTAGTTATTTATTCACCTGATTATTGAGCCTCGTAATATACACGACGTAAATGCGGACATGTTGTTGTCGTGATTTAAAATAAAATTATGCAAGCTTTTTTTGCCTTTATTAGGCCGATCCTGAATAAAAAGTCGCTTTAATATACAGAAGGTGGCGCATTGCTTCATGCCACTCGTTTGCGTTCGCCTTTTTTTGCAATTCCCGAGTAGGAAAATATATTTACGAACTATTTCGGACTTCAATTTTGCTCCATAACTGAAATAAGTTGCAGAAATCCAAAGATGTGCATTGTATGTTTTGGTACTGATTTAAACAAAGCCTAATTTTTGACGAAGCGTGTTGATAATTTTTGCGATTGTGTATAACCATTCTTCGACAGCGGAGAGCCCACTGAGGAACTTTTTACATATATTGGCTGCTTTGCGTGTTCTAACGGCAACAGCATGAGGAGCTCTGTGTATCCTGTATGCCTCAATGTGCCGTGTGTGCAGAGGGAAACAAAAACGTTTGCAATGAAAGATCTAATAAAACGAGAGATCAATAACGAATTCGTTGGGCGAATGGAGCGTGCTGATTGGTTCCAAATAGTTTTCGTCGTGCGTATGTCGACTGCTTGGTGACCAAAGCAGCCAGCTTCTCAATGCACAGATCCAGAAATATCTTCGCGGAATACAACAAAGACCTCAAAAGGGACCTTTCATACGATCGGGGAGCGCCCACGGCACTGGAAGGATACGAAAACCCAGCGCAGAGCGAAACAGCGGATGCAAGAAATGGCTACAATTAGAGTCTGCCATTAGGTCCTATATCCGCTCCACCTAGGTGGTCCAACACCGAAAAGCGTGAGTTCGCGTGCGGGGCACCCCCCAGTCGTGGGGTCATCGCTGCTTCTCGGGGCGGAAGGTAGGGTGGCCAAGATAGCCGCGTAATGACAACCGCTTGGCGGTTGCTCGACTAGATACCCGTGTATACACATACCGACCGCCCTGATATATCACCGGCGCCAAGCGGCGAGGGTGCCGTGATACGAGAAACAGGCGCGGTTCAGCAGTGACAAGCGTTTAGGCGGCGAATAAGGAGGCCTGTTCTAAGGGGAGGCACCTTCGACGATAAGCTCTTCTCAGCGGGCCAAGGGAGAAAAATGTTCCACGTTCTGTTTATTTGTTTCTGAGAGTTTGTTTCTGTTCCAGTGTTCTTTCATTTCTTTCATTAGTGACCGCCGACGTCTTGATACTTGTCTTCCCTGCCGTTCACTCAGCTCAAAATGCTCTGTCGTCATTTCCTTCGGGGTCATAGGCCTCTTGTTATCAACGTGGTATTCGCAGGAGGATTCGAATATAGTCCATGTGTTGATGTTGGCTTCTTCTTATGAACTTATCGCAGATGCCTCGCAAGACGTGAGTGACGCGCAACGCTCCATGAAGTCTAAGCTACCACCTAAGTTCAGCGACACTCTGGTTTATACGAGATCCGGTTCCGAGGAACGCTGTGCTGAGGCCGGCGTTTTCTTTTTTTTTTTTTTTCAACCGCTGCTAAACACCCTGAGATAGCAGGGGTAGCCGCTGACCGCTAGTTCAAAAGGTTAAGTGAGGTTGAAGGTTTTGCACCCTTCTTAAGACCAAACATTGTGAAACGTAGGTGTCACCTAATGAGCGTGAGAGCTTGGATTGTTGGTTTTAGTCGAAGCTTCGTCGGCAATATTTTGTACAATCAGTTGGTCACGAAGCATACTAAGGTGAAAGCAGCTATGCTGCAGCTACACTCACGAAGCAATGACTAGCTGCGAAAAGGAAAGCACTCGGTTTTCCGTTTCTATCCTCAAGGCCGAAAAACATTGAGCAGTGAGGTGGTTGCCAAATACAATGTTATTTTGTATAACTTGGTTGTAATCATATTCATACAGTTTTAGCTAAAGCAGAGCGTAAAGGTTGATGATCGATAATGACGGCCGTGTGCCGAAATAGTTGGTGTCACTTAATTGTAGGAAGATTAAAATATTATGTAGTGAATTTAGTTTCCGAGAAGGAAATACCGGCCTTAAGGGACTGGTAGACGATTGCAGCGCGATAAAAAGGGCAGTAGTCAAATAACTTGTGAAATAAACAAAGGAAAGTACATTTTCAGACAAAACAAGATATTTTAAATGTAGTATGTTTTTCTTCATAGAGATTTTGGCTGCGAAGTAGTTATCATTAAAAAAGAAGAATAGAGCAAAAGTGTTGAAATATATTTCAAAAGCGTAAATAGTAATCTACGCTAGGCTCCAAGATCGCCGCAGCATATTATAACAGCTACCATAAGCCTCAATGATATAGAAGTTGAAGAAAAGTAGCGACGAATGAAACCAAAATGCCCCACTGGTTTTGTTACTTACGAAATGTTCTCATCGAAAGATTGTGTTATTCGCATGTTACGTGGACACCTAGATTACGATGCGATGTCAGCTGTTTTAGTCCTATTATAAAGAGCTTCGCTTTTATTTTTTTCATGTGGTAGCTTTTTAGGGTGTTCATGAGCGCTCCTGCTTTGGAAACAGGTTGCAAAGAGAAAACAAGTAGTATAAATGAGGCCAAGGGCAGCATAATGACTAGTTTAGCCATAGAGCAACCGTTAAAATCAGAACAAATATGCCTGTAGGCTTCAAACGAGACCAATTTTAAGGATGTAGAAGACCTGCCGTTTATCGATGACTGTGCTTGGGAGCAGCCTCACAGAACAGCATAAAAGGAGGGGAGGAGAAAGTATGCCGATGAATTGATAGGGGGAAAGAACTTTGTGTTCAATCGGCCAGAATTTTGCGCATACTAAGCCGAGTGTATTCCACTCATTAGACACCTGTATGTGCATTTTGTGGTGCTCTACAACGCGACTGAGAGCTGCCGACAAAACTACAATATACTCATAATTAAACATTGCATGCAATTGGAGTAGGAGCAGCCGCTGTCCAACTCGCGCCTGGGTGACCAGCTTAAGCTGGCTGACCGGTCTGGAGCCGCAGCGTCCTATAAAGAACATTAAATTTAGGGCACCTCGCATCAGCAGCCAGACTTGTGAATTTCGCTTAATAAACGCTTTTGACTGTCCGAATACGCACGCTCAGATGCAACCTCGGCAGATCGCGGTACAGAAATGGAGGCATTTGTAATGAGCGTTTCAAGTCAGCATCTCCTCTAGGATTTCAACACCATCGTTATAGATTTATATTCTGTTACGCCGCACGCCAAAAGCTTAATGCTAGATCAGACTTTCGTCCGGCCCTCCGTGAATAAGCGTGCATGCGGTCGGATGATGTGTCCATCCCTCTCGACTGAAGCATGCCCGAATACGTTGCACATGCTATCGCAGTTATACGAATGCTATCGCGGCACGCTCTGCAACCGACACCACTTGTGAAATACCCGAAACATGATGCATATTGATCCCTTGCCTGTGAAATAAAGCCGAACGTATAGCGCTGACTTGTTGAATGCGATTGCGAGGATATGATTTCGAAATTCCTCTGATGTGGCTGTAATTTCTCCTAGCATAGAGGAGCTCAAAATATATTTCATCTTGTTTGGTTTTTCACTCAGCGCACGTAAAAAAGTCGAACTTCTGAATGCGAGTGTGTACACTTTAAATAGTTATAAAAGCAATGGCAAAAATTTGTATAATCTTTTAAACTATAGTCGACGAGAAAGAGGCAAGCATAAGAAGGGAGCCAAGAGCCGCTGACTTATATTGTGTGTTGATCAATGTGAAATAAATATTTGTGAACATAATTGACTAGAAAGTAGAAGAAGAAAATCAACTATGCCGGCGGTGGGATGATAGCCTACGGCCTCCGCAATTTCTGGTCCTGTGCTGTACCCCTGAGCTACAGAGATGGTTTTATTCTTCCACTTCCTTACGTATATTGCGTATAACCTGCCATTGGTGGATGGATGAGATATAAGGACATCCCCTTTGAAAACGGGTGGTGGCAGTTGCCATTTTGCTCGACATTTATTTGTTATGTCTTGAATTCCTTTATAAATCAGTCAAATATTTCGTAAGGTTGCTTACTAAATTTTTATACCTACACTTCTAACACTATGTCACTTTTCCGCTTTTCGCTATCTTCCACCGCGTATCTATTCACTCGACAACTGGTATGTCTAAACGTTAGTGCCTCAAAGAGAGCAAATCTGCCGGCATCGACAGCCGAATGAATACCTTCACATTCGAGTATAAGATGTTCGGTTGTTTCCACGGATTTACCACACACAGTACGTGTTTCTTCCTAAGGGGTAAATTGCGCTTTGTAGCTACGTCTTCTAAGTCACCCTGATCTAGCTTCAAAAAGTAAGGGCACTTCCTCTAAAGTTGCCAAAGAAAGTGTTTATGAGAGTGTTAGCCAAGTGAGATCACTTGCCAGCGCCACCCTCTTCTATGGCGGTGGAAGCGATACCACCAACCTCACATAGATCGTGTTCTAATGGGAAAGGTGGGATCTTTATTATAACCATCCTGCTCTACCTGCGAATTCAAGGCTGCTTCCAGATTCAAAGCCCTCATTAAGCAAGCCAGCAAACAATTGCAGCAAAAATGAGCGGCTTCGTTAGAGATACATAAAATATGATCCAACATCCATTATCACAAAGGAAAACAAAGAGGATTTTTTGTGTTGATTAAATTGATTTAATAAGTATTTGTTCAGTGAAGTAATACATAAAGTAACCCCCTTGGCGCGGGGTGCCAAACCACGACCTCTGAAATTCGCGTCCGGTGCTCTCTCTCTGAGATACAGCAATGGTTGTTTAAACTTCTTAACTATTAGCTTTTTATATTGCGTTTCACCTACCTTTCACAGTATTTTCAGGCGCCACAGTCCTCCATAGAGGCGGATTTGGCACGTCCTCTGATAATGCGAATATCACGTAGAACATGACCTAACGGGAAGGGTGGAAGCTGTGTGATAACCCCCGTAAGCTACGTTTGTGCGCGGACATTCTGACAGAGCGCTTTTCTTTTTCTACCGTGTTTTTGAGTGCGACGGTCGGCATCCCTTGATCTCGGCGCCTGTAACTGGGCATGGATAATATAAAAGACTGGCTATACATATATCTAGGGACTCATGCCGGAACTAAGAGGAATATACACTGTGCTGGTGATATAGTTTTCAGTTAGGAGTGAGGAATGCGCGAGCACACAGTTTGTAGGATGCCATGCGGGCAATAACGTCGCAGACGCTGCAGCTTAGCCGATGATTTATCTTGGCACTTGCCCGGGCTTACCACGCAACAAGCGAATTTTGGGAAATGCAACATGGATGATGTTTTGCGCCACATGTCATTTAGATTTCCAAATACAGCATACCGGGATGGGATAGTCATTTAATGCAAAACAGTAGATAACATTGTTACGTTACGCACCCAGAAAGGCAAATTCGCTTCGATGCAGGCACTGCTGACCAGAGTTATAATGGGGCTCTTGAAAAGCAATGAACTCACAGAGGGTACACCCGTGCTGCAAGTGGCAGGGCTGCTCGAAGGCAGAGTGGATGAACCGAGCATGATTAATGCTGCTTAGTAGTGCGAACGACACGGACCCCGAAAGACGAAGTGATTCACGAAGTAATAAGGGTCATTCAAGCGTAAGCTAAAGACATAAGAAGTAAGACTAACCGGCCAAGAAGACGCACACAGGAAAAATCAACCCAGAAAGAAAAAGGCTGGTCCAGCCTCTTTTTTTCTGTGTCGATTTTTCCTGTGTGCGTCTTCTTGGCCGGTTAGTCTTCTTCATGCAATGCACCAACTAGCCCAACAACGTGTTTTGCTAGAGACATCCGCGCTGCTCAATCCGGGATCGCCTGAACGCAGTTTGGTTTCCTCATTCAGAGAGCGCAAGTCTTCCGGTGAGGTGAACGCTGTCGCTATTGCGGGTGCATGCTAAACTAAATAAGGAACTACACTTCAGCAGTTTTGGGGAAAGGAGATGTAGCATTTCTTACCCCCTTTTCCAACACCCTATTCTCATGATTCTCCTTCTTAATGTATGTATATATATGCTCTTCTTTTTCTAGGTTATCAAAAAAAAAATACCCCTTCCGTATATGCGATGATTGGGTTTTGTTACGGTGGATCCAGTGCTACGTAAAGGTGGTCGACCTGGGCGCCTTTCAAGATCCCTTCGTGTTCGGGCACCACGTAAGGAAGCCGTTGTCTTTTTTTTTCTGTTTCTGGGAAGTTTTTCTGGGTGCCGGAGTAAAGGACAACCGTGCTTACGACCGTGTAGAAGCGGCAGTCCGCTTGTGTGCCAAAACTAGAGCCGGACGGGGCAAGGAACCACGGCGGGCGCGTGCCCCCTCCGTACCTTTATGTCTGGGTGCAGGGGGTGCTCGATCTCCATTCATGGGGATACCCGCGGCGTCGCTTTCAGACGCCAGAACCCAGACGCCCTTTGTGAGAGCATGTCCACTCGGTTATACACTACGCTTCTTGGACACGCACGTGGGTCTTTACTGTAACGTTGACCGAAAGGATTTATTCCTGGACACAGCATTGCGGCCGTCAGTGGAGGAAGTTTATTTTTTCGGCCATTTCTAAGCGCATTGTAAGGTTCGACGTGGCGGCCGTTTCAATGGGGCTTGGCAGAAAGCTGCCTCCCGGCGCAATGCTTGCGCGTTTCCTTCCTCTGATGCACTAGCGGCTTTGAGAGAAGGTTTAAACCCGGAAACAGTCGCACAACGCTCGCTGATAGAGCGGCGGCCTCAAGGGCGCTCTTTCCAGCGAGGACGTTTGCTGGGCAATTTGGACGGATGGGGGTGTGGGGGAAGGGGTGACCATAGAAATACCACTCCACTCCGGCTCCTTGGCGGGCTTGAGTATAATGCCGAAATTCCCGCCTTCTCTATTGAAGCAATAATCAAGATGGCTTATTGGCTCGGTTTTTAGGGTCTAACGTCCTAAACCGAGTAAGGCGATGAGGGACGCCGTAGGGCTCTGGAGGTTTCGACCACCTGGGTTTCTAGCTCACCTTGCACAGAACACGGGCGCCTAGCGTTTCGCCTCCATCAAAAAGCGGCCGCCGCGGCCGTTAACTGAACCCAGGTCATTGGCTTTACCAGACTAGCGCGGTAGCTACTGAGCCATCACGGCAGGTGATACACAAGGTTATCAGACGTTGATATTTCAAAAGCTTTCTTCTTTCTTTTGAGCACTTCAGATATATCGAAGAGAATTTACAGAGGCAAATATTAGGATGTGTATGATTTTTATTGCGATCTGGAACGTTTTCATTTATGTGGCCTCCGTCAATAGAGGTATCGTGGCTCATCGGCGCCCATTATTTACCAATATACTTCGTCATTGTAAGCTATACGTGCTACGGTAACATGTCTGGTTGCGATGAGGGAATTCTGGATTCTGTATTGACACTGTAGACATTCGTTGTAGTTGGACGTGCCTTGGGTCTGTGTTTTGCACGCTCGATTAGATTTCCTTGGGGGTCTGACTCGTTCAGCAACGCAGAGATGTTAGCAGTGTACTGTGCGTGCCTCGTATGTTGTTTGTGATTCGTCTACTGACAACTGCCACTGTCTCAGTAATGAGTTTAGATTTTAAGAATCTTTTGAAGAACAAAGTAATGTTTGTCTGGGACAAAACTGCTAATTTTTATGGAGTAATTGGAGAGTTATTGTGTCCGGTTGGGGTACGCAGCGCTAAACTTTCTTTGGGGGGCACAGTATTTCCGGCGGAGTGTGCAGTACTGCCCCGATGAACACTCGATGTAATCTTGGGAATTGACTTCCTGCGTGTGTGTGGCGCTACAGTTGATTGTCGAACGGGAGAGCTAAGTGTTAGTGGCTCTCTTCCTCGTGAACTTTTTGAAGAGACGTCAAATTATGAAGACATTTTGTGCGTGCGTGATGAAGTCGTCGAACCGCGTTCAGGTGTCCTGCTCCCGTCCTATTAATGATGCTTTTGAGGTTACTGTTGGGCCTTTTAATTTACAGTGCGTAAAGAAAAATGTATTAGTGCCGCATTGTTTGGTTTGCGTGAAAGACGGCCGTACCGGACTGTGAACTATAAATTGCTCACCGGAACCGGTTGTTTTTCCAGCGGGCTCTAAACTAGCTTCATGTAGTGCAGCTTCCCTTGATAACCCCGCTACTAACTCACCTGCTGACGATAAGCTTCTTCCGATGATCAGCGCATCGCTGAACACCTCACAAAGCGATATGTTGAAGAACCTCTTGTCCCAGCACATATCCGTCTTTGATTTCGCTCAATCCGACGGCTCTCAATTTTTTCCGAAGTCGCGCGCACGCCACAGGATTAACACGGAATCTGCCCAATCGATCCGCCAAAAGCGGTATCGCGTGTCGCCGTCAGAGCGTAAGGTGATCACCAAGAAGGTTAAAGACATGTGTTCTCCAGTCCTTGGGCTGCTCTCGTGATATTGGTAAAATAGAAGGACGGAACATGGAGGTTCTGTATCGACTACCGTCGTCTCAACTCCGTCACTAAAAAGGATGCGTATCCTCTTCCGCGCATCGACGATGCCTTAGATTGCCTTTTCTCTGCATCTTATTTCTCTTCGGTTGATTTGCGATCGAGGTATTGGCAGATTCCGATGGACACCGCTGATAAAGAAAAAACTGCATTTATTACGCCGGATGGCCTATTTGAATTCAATGTGATGCCCTTCGGCCTATGTAATGAGCCGGCCACTTTTGAGAGATTTATGGACACAGTACTGCGTGGCCTCAAGTGGGAAATCTGCATGTGCTATTTAGACGACGTTGTTATTTTTGGTCGGACTTTTACTGAACATAACACCTGACTTGATATTGTTTTAGAATTCCTGCAGAAGGCAGGCCTTGTACTGAATTCTAAAAAGTGCCGTTTTGGTGAGCGTCAAGCGCTGGTACTCGAACATCTCGTCGACCACGATGGAGTTCGGCCAGATCCACAGAAGACTGCAGCAATTGCAGCATTTGAAAGACCCCAGAATCAAAAGGAGCTCCGCAGTTTTCTGGGGCTGTGCTCTTACTTTCGACGATTCATCCCAAGGTTTGCCGACATCGCTTACCCTCCAACGTCCCTTCTACAAAAGGACGTCCCTTTCGACTGGACCTCAGATTGTGATGCGTCTTTCCACCAGCTAAAGTTTCTGCTTACGTCGCATCCCATGCTACGGCACTTCAACCCCTCCGCTCCGACGGAAGTTCACACTGATGCAAGTGGGATCAGTGTTGGCGCTGTGCTTGTGCAACGTTCGCCAACCGGCGAGCATGTAATTGCGTATGCAAGCCGTTCCCTTAGCAAACCTGAGCGTAACTACACTGTTACGAAGCAAGATTGTCTTGCTGTAGTTTTCGCTGTTCAGCGGTTTCTGTGCTACCTATATGGACGCCATTTCACGATTGTGACGGACCATCATGCCCTCTGTTTGCTCGTCAACCTTCATGATCCATCTGGTCGTCTGGAACCTTGGGCCCTTCGTGTGCAGGAATACGACTTCACTGTCTCGTACAAGAGTGGCCGCAAACATGCCGATGCAAACTACCTATCACATCTCCTCCTTCCCATGACCGAATGTGACTCTGCTGACTTCGATCACTACATCTCCGTTGTTCCCGAGTTTCCTGACGCCTCGGCTCTGCGGACTGCGCAAGAGACCGACATAAACCTCGAGCCACTGCTTGCGGCGGCGCAGGATTCCACAGCTACCAGCCCATTCTGTCTCCGTGATGGCGTTCTGTACAAAAAGGCTTATTCCAGCACCGGCACGAATTTTCTACTTGTGGTTCCCGAGAGTTACCACTCGTGCATCCTACGTGCCATGCATAACGACCCCACTTCCGGTCACCTGGGCTCTGCACGAACCCTCCACCGTGCCCGCGACCGGTTTTATTAACCGAAGGTGCGCCATACGACTGAGCGATGTCTGGCGAGCTGCACTGATTGCCAACGGTACAAACGACCTACCTCCACGCCACAGGGCCTGCTGTATCCTGTGACTCCACCACATGGTGCATTTGAGAAAGTTGGAATCGACCTTATGGGTCCCTTCCCGAAATCTTCCGATGGAAATCGCTGGATCGTGGTTTATGCCGACTATCTCACCCGCTATTGCGAAATGGCCGCTCTTCCTTCAGCCACCGCTCACCACATGTCCATGTTCTTGCTCCGTTTCGTCATCCTGCGCCATGGACCTCCGCGAGTGATCATCAGTGATCGAGGTCGGCAGTTTACGGCAGATGTTGTGGAAGAGCATCTCCGTTTGTGCTCGTCACATTTGCGACACTCCACACCATACCACCCTCAAACCAACGGTTTGACGGAGCGCACCAACCGCACACTCGTCAATATGCTCTCTATGTACATTGCATCAGACCACAAGAACTGGAATACAATACTGCCGTTTATAACGTTTGCCTTCCACACTGCAACACATGAGACGACCGGCTACAGCCAGTTTTTTCTTCTCTATGCCCGTGATCCTCGGTATTCCCTCGACACCATTCTTCCCTATTCCGTCAATGACGAACCTTGCATTGCCGAAACTCTTTGTCGGGCCGAAGAAGCTCGCCGTCTCGCGCGTTTGCGGATTCTGACTTCGCAAGACCGTCCCAAAACTCAGTATGACAGACAGCATGGCCATGTGTCTTACGCACCTGGAGACTTAGTGTCACTTTGGTGACCTCTCCGGAAACGTGGTTTAGCCCAAAAAATTGGCGCATTACGCTGGCCCTTACATTGTCCTCGACCGCATCAGTGACCTGAATTACGAAGTCGGACGCATGACCGCGTCTGGTCGTCGCTCAGCTACAACGGAACTCGCTCATGTCGCCCGGATGAAGCCGTGCCAATCCCGTGGGAACGACTAACTCTCTCGCCCAGGGGGGCTTCGGCTGTCCCGGGGGGAAATGTAGCAATCCTGAGGAAGAGGAAAAAACACATAGAAGAAGAAAGGGAAAAGGACGTTGAGGAAGACGAGGAGACTCTCGTGCCCGTGCCGGACTAGCAGCCGTTCATCAGCTCAGTTCTCTGCCCCCTCGACCTGTGCAGCGCTCTCACGTCAAACCCCCGTCCAAACAATATTAAAGGCTGCTAGGTAACCTGCGTGTTCAGACATTTCAGTTGCCGATTCCTCTCATACACTTAACGACGATTGGGGGAGGGGGCATTTTGTACACGGCCTGTGAAAGGATGTTTCTCGTTTTCTTCAGCTAGGCCGACGTTGGCGCGCTGAAAAAGGAAAGCCATCTTTTTAACTTAAGCAGCGGCTGTTTCTTTAGGTTGCTCGACGTGTCATAGTAGCTCGACTCGTTTTTCTCTCAAGAGTTTTTCGAGTGACTAGCGAAGCTCTTTGTAGAAGTGTTCCTACGTTGTTAGATTCCCTTATCAGTTTACAAGCCATGTTCGGATGAAGCCATGTATCGATAAAAAAGACATTGCTTAGTTTTTTATCGTCGTCCCGGGCTCAGCCAAAGTGTCGAGCATGTCCAGCTCCTCTTCTGTGTTTTCAGGCAGATGTCCGTTCAAGGTAGGTGGCTCACGTGGCTAGCGAAACACAACGGTCCTCATCTAGCCCCAAGAATTCATTATCGGTACTGTTAGTATCACAGCAAGCCGTTTCAGCAGTCCTAAGTCTAGAAGAGATTTAAAAATGCTGGATAAGGTTTGATTTCACTTGGTTTATGAGATTCAACTCTCGAAGCGACTCAGGTTATGAGAGACGCCGTAGTAGAGGCCTCTGGAACCACCTGGGGTTCTTTAACACGCGCTGTCATCGCACAGCACATGGGTGCTTTGCTTTTCGCCTCCATCGAAAAGCGGCTGCCGTGGCCGAGATTCAATCCTGAATCCTTATGTACAGCAGTCGAGCGCCCTAACAACTGCGACCCCGTGGCAGGAAAGAGCACTGGCTATTGATAAGGAATACAGTTGAGTATCCTTTGTGGAAGGAAGCCTGTCTAGTTGTTGGCGCGATTAAAATCTAAGATTCACTCCGTCACCGATTGCCTTAGTAAATACGCTGTATTTAATGGCCGGCAAGCTGATGGGTCTGTAATTTTTGATGTTATTAATGTCCTATTTTTATTGAATTAAGATAGCGTTTTCTTTCAAGCTTCCAGTATGCTCGAGGTCCCGAGGAGGTACCTCTATACATGTGGGTCAGTTTGTTTAGCCCAATCCTTCCACCATCCTTCAGCAGGCCTGCAGTTAGCTGATTCTCTCCATTTTTTTATTTTCCCCACTTCCATTTCTTCTGAGGCTTTTTTTTTTTTTTTCGTCTTACAGGTAGAAAGTATTAAAGCTGTTTGCTGCTATCCTCATTATTGTCCGGATTTCTTGAGCTACTCTGGAGTTCATTGTATACGGAACTCACCGGCTGCAGTATTTATCTTCTAGATTTATATTAACTGCCATAGAAATCTATTATGTTGCTGTTAGCATGGTTAATAATGCACTAGGCCAGCACAACATTATTTGTAAACACCATGCATGCAGTGTCGAAAAAAAAAAAGAAAAAAAAAAGAAACGTCTTCATGCAGCGGAATGAAGCGGCTTGGTCTATGCCCGCTCACGGAGGTGAAGATTCTCGCAGACGGACCATGCGATGATCGGTGGTGAAAGCCTGCGAAGCGCTGCTCCTTTTCTCAAGAATTTCGGGTCTGCGCGATAAGCTATTGCTTTGCTGCAAGCTTTATGTTTTACTCGCTTTTATCCTTCACATTTTTTCCCCTTTTCCAGAGTTCCGGCTATCCATTCCAACCGAGTTGTTCTTCCTGTCAGCCCTCGCGGCCCCTCCCACTCTTTATTCCTTCTCCTTTTCTGCGCCATTCACCTCTGCATGGTTCCATCATGACATCTGCACACTGGATCTCACTTCGCAATATTTGACTCTCTGCCCCCCCCCCCCCCCCCTTCCTCCTGAAGAATTAATTTCTTTGGTCCACGCAAAAATGAAAACATGACGGAGTTAGAACAGGCTATGCTTGTGCTACACACCTGTAGTAATGCATACGTGATGCGCAGTGTTTCGTTAATATACAAAAGGAATCATGTAGTCGTCAAAAAAGCCCCTATGATCACGTTTACTTGCGCTTGCTTTCCATTCTGTCGCCTAGGTTGTGAACAAGTTATCAGTGCCCACTTCAAACGAAACCCCGTCCGCAGGTCAAGCTTCCAGTTTCATGCGCCGCCATTTTATATGTCCTGAAAGAAGAGTATTCACAAAAAAAAGTGCAATCACGCACTAGCAGAACCTCTGCGGTTTGAAAACTAGTACAACATATGTTAAAAAGATTAGGAACTCAAAATGAAAGCAAACCAATTCAAGGGAAACATGAGCACGTAAAAGCAGTGCGAGAGATAAAATAAATCTATATCATTTAAATGTTCCATAATGTCAGCATGTTTATGTTCTGTCTACTGGAGTCTGCAAGACTTTCGTTGGCGTACAAGCCGTAGGCGACAGTTTATGCGATGGAATAAAAAGAATCAACTTTTTCTTTCGCAAATAAAGTCAATCCAGCGCTCACTTACTATCGCTTCGCCAACATCCCACCCTCCAGTACACAGTTGCTTGAACCGTATCGAAATGCCTGACCAGCCTCTTCCCGCCTCATCTGTCTACTTAGTGGCATCGATGCAGCCTCATCTATTTCGGGTGCAAGTACAGCAATAATCCTGCGTGTATGACCTTAGCTCCGCCGCTCCTCCCTGTGCACAGCTCTTCGGCTCCGAAAGAATTGATTCTGAAGGCTCAGCATAGAGAAATAATATCCTTGGTTTGAATTGCCTCCGAAATGTAACATGAGGTTGTGGATGCTGGCGCTGGCTAGGGGTCAAAGCTTGGGTTCCGTCCTGTAGAAGCACAGTAAACAACAGTTTTCAAGGAAGCTTTCTCATTGCACAGTTCACTATCGATGTAGTTTCCTTCGTGAAGGAAAGTCAAGCAAATCTTAGCACTGAACTCGGATGTATAAAACATCATTCCAAAGGCGAAGTATTGTTGACACCTAGAGATGTGGAGAGAGAGTTTGGGAGCGCCGTACACAGGAACACATAAAATCGAAATCCTTCAGGATATTTGTCTCATTGCGAGTAGTACCCATGAGGGAGGTTCTTCTTTAGGCAACGACTATTATTTATAAAGGCTGTCATCGAGTACGTTACGTAAGTCAGGCTACCATAAATATGCGTTATGCTGCCGCACATACCTTCAAACGGCACTATATGACTCGGGTGTTCGAATCGCGAAAGCTTCTCTGGGAGTCTGACTTTCTGCTGCGTCGCTCCCCTTTAGTTAATACACTCGCATAAACTATATTGCATAGGCACCTGTAGATAAAAAGAGGACGAAAAAAAAAAAACCAGAGTGGCATGCAATGGCAAAACAAGCCGCCCCATTTCGGTACTCAGAGGCATCAACGATCACACACCCACAACGAGGATCAGAGGTGACTCGCGCATACACGTATTAAGTGCTATAATGTTTCATCGGCTTTTGAATGCCACTTCGTAATTTCACGTTACATTACAGGTTAGACTTTTGTTCACCAGTGGAAGCTGTGCTATGGGCCCTATGAATTTTTGAATTTAGTAAAGATTAATTTGAAAACCTTTGTGAAGATGTATTCTAACGAGTCTGAAGCACTGCGTGTAACTCCAGGCGGCATAGCTGGTGACGGTATCGCCACAGCATCTCACTTGCTCACTGTTTGGTGGTCGTCTATAAATATATAAATATGCGCGGGCGCTTTGATGTGGCCCTCCCGCTTTCTCAGTCCGATTCCGGTTGCACACCCAAGTGTCGTAAGCGCGAAACCAGGCAAAAAGCACACTCTTCCGATTGTCATTTATTTCCTGAGGTGTTCTTGTGCTGGGAACGGATGGGTGGACGGACGAAACGTTACGGCACGTGCTACGCAGACATGCAGAGGAGGAGGAGGAAGACCCTTCACAAAGTAGCGTTTGGTCCTCTTACTGTGGCACCAGGATCCTTTAGGCCCGCCAGAAAAGCGGTTGGTGGTCTTTCCGGCTCGTGCTTGTGACAGCGGTCTCGGAAAAAGGGCTCTGAGCCCTTGTACCTGTTGGTCACCACTATCATCTTGGCACGCAGGATCAACCGGCTCTGATCGGTCTGCTTTTTTCCGGACAAGGCATCTTCATAAGAGGAAGCGGTGAGGTGGGCTATAGACGGGAAGCCGCCGTGCGTTGTGCGAGGCCAAACGGAATGGTGGAAGCCGGTATAGGCGTTGTTAGCAGCTTTGGCAATTGTATGGGTAGTGGGTGTGAAATAAAAAGGGCTTGGTATAAAGGTTAGGATACGTGAAAGCCTGAAGTTAACGCCATGCCTTAGTTTAGGTCTTAGGACTCAATTATAGGTGCGGTGGCGGCATTGTTATTTGCTGCGTCAAGTAATACCTTGTTATGTGGGTGTAAAAGTGTAGAGCCGTGCAGAGGTTAAATGGAATTCTGGGTCAAAGTACTAATATTAAACACGGAGGTTAACGTTGGCGAAGGTTTTTTATACACTGTACATACACCATGTAAGAGGCCTTGTCCCCTCGTCAGGCGTTTAGTCACATCTCTCAAAACAATACTACTGTATTATCCTGTTAAGTAAAAGAAGTTGTGACTATTTATATATGTCAAAGTCAAGCAAGCAACTGTAATGAAATAACCAAAGGCTGTTGTCGCTGTGCTTCTTCTCTTCCTCCCTCTCCCCTTAAAGTAAACCTCAAAGGGCATTATCGATCAATATTTCTCAGAATGCAGCAAAGACAGTCACTTCGCCGATATGAGGCAAGGCCATCTACCGTATGTCCTTCAGGCATAAACAGCACAAGATGCGTCACTTACAAGGTGGATCATCTGAAATTTGCTCTCGCACAGAACCGAATAGACGCCTTCATATTGGACTGGGTACTAAAGTTGCAAAGCTCAAAGGTATCCGCAGCTCTCCCAGGGCTTTACGCTTGCGATCGCCTTGGTCCGAGGTTTACTGGCCACTCACCGGCGCTTCGCTGTCAATGGGCAATAGCAACCGCTATTCATTACAGCCACGCGCCTCTCCGGAGCCGGGAGTTGTCCGAATCAAATCGCAAAGTGCGACTCGCGTAGAGCCGAGAAGGCCCTCGGAGTACGCTTCTATTTGCAGCCTGCGATGCCTCGCGCCGACTCGGCCGTGAAAGGGTGCGCCCTCCAATCTAATACGTGACGCCATTTTTTTCTTGTGTTATTGCATTTCGACCGCAGGCGGCCATAACCATTCCCTCACAGAGCTCGACGAAGACGCGCCGACCTCTCGACTGCCATCCCTGGGGCCTACGATTATCAATTTGCCACTTGTAGAGCTGTTGTTTGTGTGTGCACGCTATGTCCCCGAATAGAGCATCTGATGCAACAATTTTGGAACGCACCTATGCGCAGACGGTTGCTGCTGTAGCTAAGACGACAATAAAGATACCGACTCGAGCCTGCTTTAGAGGTTGTACAGGAAGAAACACGTACCATCATGATTTGTGGGATGAAGTTATGCTTCGAGCACTAATAACACAGAAGGATTGATCATGCTAAGCCAGTAATAAAGTAGATACCTAAGAAGAAATGGACAATAAAGAAAAGGTGACATTGGAACTAGGTACTCCTTTGCATGCTTTAAAGAACGCACTTACAATGAATCACCTTATACAGCCAAATAGAAGATGGCACAGTTACCACACTGCGGTGCAGAACATTGAAAACAATATGTAATGAAGAAGGAAGAATATTAGTGGGCGATCATAATCAGTGCTAACGTGTTGCAATCAGCAAACCTAATAGCAGAAAAAATACTACACAATAAAACATCTGTAATGAAGGCTTGAGCGTTGAATAGTAACATTTATTTATTTATTGACGCGCTGATGGCCTGTATTCTGAGCATGTGGTATTCCAGAGGGGAGTAGTTTATGGAAGATTACGGAGGTTAAAAGCTATAAATTTCTATCTAAGGTAGGAATATATAAGCAAGTAAGAGCATATGGGCAAAAGAATGACTGAAACGCATGCAGATGATTATGGAAAATTGGCACAAAGCAATTACACATTACCCCGGGGCACCCTTAAATATCCGCCCGAGCTGGCAGTAAATATCTCAGCCCCATCCATGAATAAAAATGTTCGCCCCGCTCTCCTCGCTGGCCACGAAAAATCGATAGTCAAGACAATCCTACGCTGACGCAGCAACGAGCGAAATGTCCGCGTACGTCGGAGAGGCAAGCTATACCGTCCCTGAGTTCCAGAATTGGTCCGGTATACCGATGCATCGGTATACCCTCCCCTATGGTATACATGGCATGCATGTATACATGGCATCGGTATACTGATTCCATGGGAGTAGTAGCCACGAGCGTTGCGGCTCGCTGACGATAACGGTCTTCGCCATGGACATGGTTAAACCCCACACGATGGAAAAGACTACCATACCAACAGTACTGACATACATTCGCCACAAGAAACCACGGAAGAATACGCAGCAGTTATATGAAGATAGCCACCGAGATGCTCCACAGATCACTGGCATCGACAGATGACGAATGCACTGCCCCCGCAGACAGCGTGAGTACCTCTATAAATTTTCTCTTTGACCGGATTATGTTCACTCCCGGACCCGCCTTCTTGCCCGCACTCCTCCGCACACTTCGCGCGCTCACCTTAGCAGCCACGTCATGGTGCTACCGAAGGGAGAAGACGTTAATGCCGCACATCAACTTGTACGAACGTACACCAACTTTGCTGAGGACTGCTAGGAAAAAACACAAAGCCATCGCCAAGCGCCGCACTAGTCAAGATTGAAGCCATGGAGTGCATGTAGGTGATTAGATCCAGCCAAGTTAAATACACCGGCTGTCAACAACCCCGAGCTGCCAAACATCGCCCGGAGGTATCCAAGCATGCAAGACAGTGGAAAATGAAGAAAAAAGAATTCTAGACATCGGAGTAAAGCATACGGTCTTCATTTATAGCCTATGCACCATGAACATGCACGCACCTATTGGAATTTCTGGCCAGCGAACAAATGGCAGATTTGACCTCCTTGAATTGATGACACGATGACACAAAACCGATCTGGAGACCAAACTTTGTCTCTTTCTGTTGTCTGAATTCTTCCCCGCGTCTATGATGTCTGCCTTTTTTTTTTATGGCACGCTATACCAGTGCGACAAAGTGTTAAAAAGTGCTTCACTACATGATCAGCTTCGGGCTGTCCAGGAGGCCCGCGCGGCGGCGGAGAGCTTCGGGCTCTCTGCGCCGACGTGGGAGCTGCCCTCTACACCTGGCGCCTAGTCGAGTGTCCTTCAGGATCCCTACTGTGGGAAATAAAGTTTTACCAAACCAAGCAAAACCAAACCAGTGCGAATAAATAACGTACGCGTACAAATCGCACGAATGGCACCCAGAAAGCTCAAGGGCTCCGACACGAGTAATGACATTTTCCTTTTTACGTAAAATGTCAAGGGCGGTATTGAGCTGCTGCGTTTTTATAACTATACGAGCCTGAATAGCGCAAACTCCTGAAATGACTAGCTGTTTGACATGAGCGAATTTTATCGTAAGCCTCTCTTATTATTTTAAAGCGGCAACTCTATAGCTACCGGTTCAGTTTCGGCTACTGGCGGGCTAATCTAAACCGCTTCCGCGGTCCGATAGGCACCAGAAGAAAGGTCAGAAGACGCAACGTACACGCCTCGGTTATTCCGCAACTTGTTCTTTATGCGCATTTGCCCTGCGAGGTTATTTATGCGTCTTCTAGCATGCAGTTTTCTTCCTCCACGCCACAGAAGCCCTTTTGATGACGTCGACGACCTTACCGTCGGACACAGGTATGCTTGGAAGTTCCTAGGAAGCCCGTCGAGAGCGCTCTTTGAGTTAGCCGGAGATAAGGCCGGATTCGCTCTCTGGTCTTCAGCCGTATAAGTCCAAGCAGCATTGCGAACAGCCAGATAGCGGCCGACATAAAATGTTGCAGCTTGGGTATTACCAAGCAACGCCGAGATCGCCACTTCGTACTGCGCGGGGCCTGTATGGTCGTCACGTGCGCCACGATGGTTCATCGGTGAGCGGGAGCACAAAAATAGAACGAACCTTTTGTAACGTCGTAGAAAGAGCGAAGATATGAAAGGTATGCGATGTGTCACGGGGGGCATCCGTTTCGAAGCTACTTGGCGGGTTACTGCACGGATAGAGAGTGCGGATATCAATTTCAGCGTTGCTACATTGTATCAACCACAGTATTTCCACGCAGGTCATGCTGCGGACGAATTACAATTGCCAGGATTGCAAGAAGTGGCCATTTATAACCGAATATACGTGATGAAAATCGCCGGTCGGCCAGGAAGAGGAGTTCAGAAGCCTTTCTTGATGTACGATCTTAAAGCTTGGCGGTACGAATGGTGCGTTTTTGCGACAAGCCAGGATGGCTTTCCGTTCAAAAACATGCTGATATCTTCTTCCACCATTTTCCAACGCAGACAGTCGGTTGGCGCGGGGCTTATTAATCCTTTTCGAAAACTTCCAGCAACCATGCGTGAGCGAAAGCCGGAGTTCAGGAACGTCATACTTAGGCGTTATTGTTATTGGCGGTAGCTGGCGATCCAGTTGGTGCGTACAAGAGGGCGTCAATGTTTGGCTGATAAGCTTTCACTAAAGTGATTGGAGGCTATTTTCATCCGGCGTGCTCAAGCGATAGTTACAAAAAAGCATGTTTAGAGATCCGCTTGGTGCTGCACTTGCACAGAGTCATCTTGGACGAATTTCAGGCTTCACTCCAAGTGAGATCGTCCCTTGCTCTCGAACCTTAATGATGTATTAGATTGGTTCCTGCCGCTACCTGCTCGAAGAGTTACAGGATGTTAAAGAGCCCCATAATAGCGCTGTTTTCATGCAAACATTTGGATTGGCTTATATTTGTTTCCAGCATTTAGCACAATTAAAGGATTATTCAGTCGCCGGATCTCATTGACTTTGAACTGCTTTCATAAAAATCGTTAAGCTGCTTGCTCACGCTATACATTTTCATGTCCCATATTTGCTTAATTGCTAGAATCTTAGCGTACAACAAAGACGGCACTGGAAATTAAGGCTCAAAGCTTCGCATACTGGCGCAATCCTCAATAATACTGGTCCGTTCAGTAACGTCGTCAAAGCTATAGTTACATTGACAGCTTCGTAAATTCGTTCATTATGACCACAACGCAGGTTTGGCGTCTCGATGTAGGCTTGGAAGTTTTCAGCCACCTTTGTCATCTCAATGTCTGTCATTATAAGCTTCTTAATAAGCATTTCACACTCACTGCATGCTATAAATTTATCGCTATCGGGAAGGTGTAGATTACATGCTGTGCAAATCGAAATGTCGCTCATCGCACGAACAATGGTAAGCGTAATAAAATGGCAGCGACAATATTTTAGATTCATCAATATGCAAAAAAGCTGAAGTCGCGGTGCTACTGCAGCTGAAAAAATATACCGTCAAAGTAAATGTCAAGGCAGTGCAACCAAGCTGCTCTGCAGAACAATAAATGATGTAATTGGACACTCCAAGCATGTCCTTCGTTGCAGCTGTTAATAGTAATAGCACATAAAACAGTGCTATTACTGTTTCTGTAGGTCATTGTTTCCGAAAGATTCTATATCAGTGTAACCGCTCATTGACTGTTTGAGTACATTCACGTCAGCACTAAATATGAATAGATCCTTCTTTAACAGCCTGAGAATATTTCTATTGCCCAGTCACGGAATTACTGAACTCCAGCAGATATTGTTAGCATTTTGATCGATGCACAGAAAGCTATGCATAATGACCTCACGCATGTTCTTAAGTTGTCTAAGAATTTTTGTCCGCTTTCCATCACAAGTCGTCAATATTGTTATTGTACAATATCATTAAAATAAATAACAGGAACGCTCCTTGACCACACATTGACTAACACATCTGCCAGATGTGGTTGCCTGCTTGTACAACAAGCCCATTTCAGACGTCGAGAAAATGAAACTTTGGGCAACTTGGTATCCCATGATTTCAAGGGATGTTTAGCGTGGCAGATAAGGAGGAAAGAGAACACAGATGAAGCACTCAACGTATAAATAAACATTCTCTTTTCGAGGATGTTCGAATACGCTTGCTACTTCACCATCACCAAATGGTTCAATTACTTGTTGGCATAAGCCGATCAAGCAAAATGATAATTTTAGTGCTAACTCAGCCTGCTCGCGTGTTTTGCACGACTTTGTACAACGACGCGACAATGTGGTCGTGTAGGCACTACAGTTAAATGTTTAAAGGTCGATTATTTGAAATACTGGTTTCGGCAGCTCTAATTTACTGATAATATCCACTATAACTGAATGTCACACCTTGGACAGAGTTGCAACTGAGTTGACTCCTGACCAACACTCATCATCGTCAGTCCCACTATACCTACAGAAGGGTGAAGGCATCTCCTATATTGTTCCAATTGATCCGATTCTGTTTAGCTGCATGCACTTGGATCTTGCGAACGTTTTATCATCCGGCCACCTTACTTTTCGCTGTCCCCTGCTGCGCTTTCCTTCCTTTAGAATCCAATTTGTTACCCCTAGATACCATCGGTTGTCCTCTCTTCGCCCTGCATGCCCTATCCATGTCCATTTCTTCTTCTTGATTTCCACTTGAATGTCATCAACTCGAGTTATTTCTCTGACCCACTCTGCACGTTTCCCATCTCTTAAAGTTACACGTATGCTATTTTGTGTTCCATATCGCTCTGTGTGGTTATCAACTTACGTATAACCCTTTTCGTTAGCCTCCACGTTTCAGCCCCATAACTGGGTACAACTGAAAAGGGTTAATAAATCATTAATGCCAATAAATCGCAAACACACTGTGAGCGCTTTAAGATGTTTCGCGATTTGGCGTTCTCGTAGAGCAGAGGTGGTAAGCTGTTTTTTTAAGCGCTTGCTTTCGCGCTCAACCTCATTCAAGCAGGGTCTAACTGGCACGCGCTCACCACAATATTTTTCAAAAGATAGAGGTTATGGCGGTCCACTTACTCGTATGTGAAACAATATTTCAAAGTTGTTCTAAAAATCGAAGTGTAAAGTTCATCTACTCATTTTACAAATTCTTTTGCGCCAATCGTGGCTCTATTTTAGGGTAGATAAAAAATAACTTAAAATTTCGACTTCAGCTGCATTTGCTTGCTGCAACCAATATAAAACCATGAAAAGGGTGTAGAACCTATCTTTGTGAGGCTGACCGCGGCAAATACGCCCGCGCCACCTATCTGTTGACTGCTGTTCGGAGCCTTATTAATCAGGGAGTACCTGCCGCAATGTGCCGTGTAACATCCGCCTGAAGTAAAATATACCAGAGACTACACCAGTGCAAATGAGAATGCTGTGCTTTTCGTCTTTATGTGCTTTCTGACTATTTAACTTGATAGACAACATTTTTTTTGGAAATTATATACGTATAAATGTATTTATTTAAACATATCCAATGCTTCGAGGGCTCCTCGTAAACTGTTGTTCCCTTGGAAGACTTCTCAACGCAACTGACCGGCAAAGAGAATAACATGGCAGTTTGTATAATTAAATGTTTAGGCTACAAATCTGTTTGCGGTTAATAACATGGGACACTGCATGGGTACGAAGTCTTTCTACAGGTAGCACTGTTCAGTTTATGATCCCATGAGATCTTTGCAACTGGTACTGACTTCGAAAAACCGTGGCCATTTTAAATCCATTTCTCTACAACAGATAAAAAAAAATTCAGTTATTCATGTTGCAGTGGTAAAACACGCCCCGACCTGGACTCTGATAATACTGCTCACGCATTCCGAACTTCTTTCTGAAGCACCTCACAAAACCGCGTTGAGACACTCTCATAGTGAATGCCGCGTTCCACACGCTGTTTAGATCGTTCGCCCAACACACCTTCACGAAATTCGCACAAGCCTTTATAGTTTAAAATATACAGCCTGCGGCTTTGGTGACGTTTGTACGTGCACTATATGAAGGAAATAATTTAACCGATCGTCTGTATCATCGCCAACACCACTTTGTTGCTCCCTTGATTAAAAAACCGCAACGCCTGGCCGTCGTCTAGTGGAGCATATCGTATCTCTATTATAGAGGACGCAATGAGAAAAGTGCTTTACATTTTTATTGACAGATTCATGCTTGATTGCCGTTATGAAACGCAATGAAATTCACATTCGAGTTGTGAAGTGGAAACGTTTCTGGAGACGTATTGTCCATGTTACCTACCGTAACGTACACCCGATACCTTTAAGCGGGCGTGTAGGCAGTGATATGTGTATTACATACTGCTGGATCTGTAATGCAAGAATGGTACGGTAATATTACATTCAAATTAATGCCACCAGCGTGCACCCCACTAGAGTAGATACTTTGTTTTTATTACAATGTGCTCCCTCTATCATCGAGAATTCTGCAAGTGGCTCTTTCTTCGTGTATCATCAAA
>JAJIZL010019856.1:0-16656 GCA_023969395.1 Amblyomma maculatum | reverse complement strand
GAGTGAGTGAGTGAGTGAGTGAGTGAGTGAGTGAGTGAGTGAGTGATATGTATATATTTAGTGTTCGGAAGGGTATAAGGCGACTGGGCATGTCCCGATCTTGTTACTTCGCACTTCGCGGGCCTGCTGGACGGCCGAAAGTTGGTCGTTGAGTCTGGAGCTGCACAGAACAGCGGGCCAAATCAATGAGACAGTCAGTTGTGCCTTAGTGTTCAAGCTAGAGACTTTTTCTTTGGGTGTAGTGACCTGCCGCACCTCGCGTGTGCAGAAATTCTGGACGTGCACCCGACCTTGCCCTAGACTCCCCCGAAGAGACCCGGTTCCACCTAACCGACTGAGAGCTTGGGCCTGGTCCAACCTTACCTCAGTGCTCAGTTTTAAGATCCGGTCCAGGCCTGGCCTGACGGCAGAAGTCCGCGCTCTTTGGCGATTTCATTTTCAAGCGCGTCATTTTCGCGACACCGCTGAATCCCCGCCTCTACATTCCTTGAGCAAAGAAACAAGAGGGCACTCCACACAGCATGTGTGCTACAATATTCTGCTCCCACCGCAGCGATATCGATACCACAGGCGAGCCCCTAAAGAGGCTGCTAGACGCCACGGTGCGGCACTGTTCCTTTGCGAACAGACTTTGCGAAAAGCAACGAGGCTGCATGGTTTGCTTCTAAGCCATGCAATAGAACCTTTAACGGCTGTAAAATGAACGAACAAGTCTTAATGGCATTATATAGGGAGTCCCCTTCACATACAACTAATTTCAAACCTAAGTGTGTCATAAGCACTCCAATACAAAGCAATCAATCAAGCCATAAATCCAGGTTACATTTATAATTTCGTTACGCGTTTACCAAAGCGGCAGAGGCGAACGTCCACTCGGTAGCCCAGAAATGTCCTCTCCTATTCGTTATTAGCAACTGGCAGAGAATTAATTCAGAACGATGGTGCGGGGAGGATGTTAGGTAGACATTTGGGCATGAAGGGGAACGACGATAGAGGAGAACTGCGATGTTCGAATCCGCAGAGAGCTTTGTTGTGGTTGCGTGTACATTGCTTTCGCAAACTCAACCGGCCTGTGCAAGGCAAAGGCGCCAAAGACAGGGCAAGGTGCAAGAAACACTCGATTAAAGTTGCTGGTGTCCCTTGCCCGAACCTCGGAACGTGCTGATACGTGACAATCTTCCCGTTCGTCCATGTAGAGCTGCCCTTGATGACACATGCTGAACCATAAAGATACAAGGTGAGCAAAATATTTCTGCTTCTCTGACGTACTGATTTTTTGGGTATTGACTCTTCTTCTAAAATGGGATAAATAAATTATTTCCTCTCAGACTGGTTTCTTCAGGTGCAATTTAAATTTGTATTACTTCTGTAAAATTGCTACCTGCTGCAAAATAAATAACTTACGAGCCCAGGACACTTTGAAGAATAGTTCCCCGAAATTTTTTGGTACAGGTGTTTAGGCCCTAAATAGAAAATAAAAAAGTACTGAAGTCAACATTTGAGGCTAATTTTTGATCCAGTTGATAATGAAGTTATTCTGTACGGTAAAGCAAATAATGTGTGATTACGTACATGTTGAATGAAACGAAGGTAGTTTATTTGAAGAGGCTGGAGCACTATTGACTGATAGGTATCAAAGGTAAAGTTCCAAGGTTACAATTAGATTTATTTATTTTATTTACGCATATACCTACATCGCCCGTGAGGCATTATTGCAGGGGATTACAAACAATATATATCATGAATAAGAAAAGTTAGGACAAAAAGAAGAAACACCAAACACAATAACCATAATAAATATACTGCATAAAGTATACATATACATTCTTACTAAACAGTGAAAAATGCATAGAGTGTCAAAGAAAACACACTTCAACCAGGGCCGATGAAAACATTGTGGATGGGACATTAATTTCACTTTCTGGCAGACGATTTCATTCGTTAACTATAAAAAGGGGAAATGAACGAGAAAGAACATTCGTTGGGCAATCAATCTCTTTCACTTTTTTTGGATGATCATTTCTAGCGGAAACATGATGTAGCCTTCAGGTAAATTAAATACACTGGAAAAATGTCAATCTCAGGACCTTTCTCTTTTGATACCGAGGATGCCACTCAAATTTTGTCTTAATGTTTGTTATGCTGGAGCCAAAGTTATAATTGTTGGTAACGAAATGTGCGACGCTGTTCTGAACACGTTCTAGTTTGTAATCAGGTCGTGCAAAGTGAGACCCAGATTTGGCATGCATATTCTAGAATAGGGCTTGTATTAGTGATATAGATTACTTCTTTGAGGGTAAGAGGTGCAGTTTTGAAGTTTCGCCTGAAGAAATTCAATACAGTACTAGTTTTGTTAGCCAAGTAAGTAGTCTACATGCTTTTTCCATGAACAGTCTGACGAGAAGTACACGCCTAAATACTAAAAATTATAAGCAGGTTCAAGGCAGTTGCCATTAATGTGAAGAACGGTGATAGTTTTCCCGTGAACTGAGCACAAAAACATCTCGTGATATTGAGGCGCATTCCCACATATATAACGCCATCATGCCACATAGTTCAAATCACTTTGCAGAACGCCAACGTCATCTGAATTGCGGATGAATCTGTAAATTACACAATCATCAGTGTACAGACGTATATGAGATGAGATTCCCTGAGTAAGATGATTAATGTAAATTAAAAATAAGAACGGCCCGTAGAACCGATCCTTGTGGCACTTCCGACGTCACATCAAGCGATGAGGAGAACGTACCGTTAAATGCGTTCTTTTCGAGAAGTAATCTTGCACCCACTGGATAACAGAGGCAGGTAAACCAAGAACAGACATTTTGCGCATTGAGAAGACACTTGGAACATTGTCAAATAATTTTTCAAAATCCAGAAATACAGAGTAAACTTGAAGACTTTTATCGTAACAGACAAAGAAGCCATTTGAAAATTTGCACAGTCGCGTAACGCATGACAATTTTGGCCTAAATGCGTGTTGGTATTACGAGAAAAATTTACAATTTTCTAGGTGCTTCATTATCGCACTATACTATATGTATTCCAAGGACATGCAACATACACTTGTTAGAGAGACGGGAAGATAGTTGATAACTAATTGTTCGCAGTATGACTTATGAATGCGTACTACATTCGCGGACTGCCATTCTGATGGCAGTTCATTGTCATGTAGCGATTTTTTAGACAAAATGACAAGGAAAGGTGTGAGTGCTCGGGCACATTTTTTCAAAACATGATAAGATATTGCGTCTTGTCCGGGAGCAGAAGACGGAATCAGACGCTGAAGTAGGGGAAGCACCCAGATCTCCGAGGTTACAATATCAGGCATGAGTTCAGGAAGACTCTGCATGATAGGTGGTAGGCTTACATTGTAGCCCTCTACAAATACTGATTTGAAGCACGCTTTAAAAACCTTTACCAGCGTCATCATATGCAGTAGTTTGACCTTGAGAAATAGCAGGAATGCCAACCTAGTCTTTCCCATTGGACTTCACATATTTTCATGCTTTCTTTGGTTTCGCACGTCATTTTTCTTTCCGCAAAACAAGAAAAAAGTTCTTAGCTTCTTTTAGCATATTTGGGAACACAGCGCGGAACAGGACGCAACACAGGAGAACGAAGGTAGACAGGACGGAGCGCTGAACTGACAACTTTTAGCAGCTCTTTTTTTTTTTTTCAAACATGAGCCAAGTTGCCTGAGCTGGCCGCTCAAAGCAGCAGGCCTCCCTTTCCTTTAGCGCTGACAAAGTCGACGCTTTTTATTGGTAAGTGCCCGTATGTGTTTATTGAACCACAGTTCATCTTTTCTGTGTTCTCCAGTAATCATTTCAAAGGGTACGTGTCTATGAACGAGAGAAGCAGGTTGAAAAGGTTACTTAGGCCGCTGATTTCCATGAATACAGAGCGGTCTTCAAACTCAGGTAGAAAAGCGATCCGATACGGTCTTATACCTTCAAAGTTGCCTTGATCATATACAAATGCCATACAGGGAAGTCGGTTATAAATTTTTAAAGCTTCATAACCCGCTAAAGCTCTAAGTTTTAAACGAACCTCTTTTTTTTTAAACTATACTTAGCTTACTGGAAATTAAGAAGAAGAAATGGGGGAAGAAGAAGAAGAATTAAGGGAAGAAATGGGAGTCCCTTCTACGTCGCATCCACATTTCGAAAAATCTCCTTCAACCGCAGCGGTATTAGACAGGGCGTTGATTTTGGCTACAACTCGGGGGTTTTTGTACAATGATCGGCAAGAGCATCCACAGCAGTCGACTATGATGTTAGGGTCGTCATTCGTGACATTACGTATTGTACTCTCTAAGTCGCTAATTCAGACAACCTACATTTTAGCTTACATGCATTTCTTCTTCACCTGGTCTCACGCTGCCGAGCTTTTGTGTTTTAATGAATAAATGGATAACGAAATGTAATAGGAATAAGAAACAAAAATTTTGAGGGGAATTTAAGCTCCGCCCTTAAGGCTATGAAGCAATAATGGTAGCAACTACTTCTTCTAGAGTCTTGTGGATCCTTGTTCGCGTACATCGATTTTGCTACTCGCCCATGTCTAATCCCTTAATTTCTTCATCTACTATCTCGTACAATCTCTTTATCACAAAATGATATGTGAAACGCTAACCGACATAGATTAAACGTTTCGCTTAACGGAGCCACAGGAACGCACATTCGTAGCCTTTAAGTGTAACGTGTCCGACTCAGAATGCAAGGGTTTTGAAATGCTGATTCTGATCTCACCCTCTCATATGAAAGGAGAAGGCCGAGTTGACAGCTCCTCCCAAATCAGCTATGGCACGTGGTCGCGTGATGTCTGTCAACCCTACGTCCAAGCAGTTCCCTATCATGCCGCCAACTAGCACCTGCCAGAGCAATGGCCATGATTTTTCGCTAACACATCTGACATCGAATTCTCTGGGGAATAGGATCTTTAATGATATCGCTTTAAATACAAAAATTCGTTTCAGAAATAAGGTGGCTAGAGGTGGAAAATGATCAATGAGTGCTCAACTTTGGGATTATAGATGTGCAGAACGGAAAAAGTGAAAAGTTGCGCAGGTAGGCGTTTTGTTTGAAGGAGAAAATTTTGAATGGCAGAACACACATTTCCGCTGCTGTATCCAAACAAAGATGACGCAAGGAATAGTACAACCACGGAAGACAAGCACGAATAGAATTGCTGAAGAATTCGAATTTCTAGCAGTAACCTCCTCTGCGAAGGAACGGGTGGCAGAAGTGAAGAAAATTATCGATTATTTCAGGCTCAGCAGAATGAGGGCACAGTTATTAGATCGTGAGACCAGGCAGATGAAGGTAAACATTCAGCGACAGCCCGCGACAGTTGTTCTCTTTCCACCAGTCAGAGTGCGAGATGTTTCTTCATTTAAAATGGCCAGTTTCACGCAGAATAGCGCATTTGCACCTAAAAATAAAACAGAGTATATATTGAGCGCTTGGGCGTTGTGCTAGGAATACAATAGCTAAAACGTGTCCCATTTGTTACAGCCCCAAATCAAGACCATGTTTTTTTGTACAGCGAAACTATATTTCAACAAGGAAAACCGCCAGGACGGTGTACAATTGGGCTTCAACGTGATTGAGATACCTGTGCGATGCAACGCTGTCGGTATGCGGCTTGTTGCATTAGGCATAAGAGTCGTAGTAGTAATCTCAATGGAACCGTTCTTATATTCATCGAAAGCCGATGTGTCAGTGCCTTTGCATGCCTGGCCCAGCTCGCCGCCCTCCAAATTACATCGTGGGCACACCGAAATTGCCACTCAAACAGGACTCCTGAGCGTTAAGATGGCGTGAACCCCTATATTACGTCGAACGCGCCCGCATGTCGCGAAATAAGCACTTGTGATACAGATCCCCGCAATTATCGCGTTTACAGTGCGGTGCATTGACAGTAACTCCTTTGAAGCTGGAAAAGAGGACTTAATCTTCACGCTGCACATCAGTTAGCGACACTTTGCCAAAATGCACATAATGAGGTGACACTGAGCTCCTTACTAATGATAAATTGTGTGTCAATTGGAGGCTCCGTTTCTGGGTAGGACAATTTTGTTGGTCGCTGGAGCCACAAGACGCGCCACTGGAAATTATTTTCGCTGCGAAAGCCAGCCCGAAGATGGGAACGTTTTCGTGCAATCAGCCACCCTTATCTGCAATGATAACCCGGCAGAGCGGACAATTTGGCGCGCTTTAAACTCGGCCCACTACTTTACCGCGGTGGACAGGTGTGCAGGCTGCGATCACTGGCCGCATTTCCAGGTTTGAGGTAGGAGCTTTTCAAGGCGTAAGCCTCTGTAGGCTCATGAGTGTACGTCTGTACGTGCGTCCGTCCGTCCTTCCGTCCGCAGAAAGTGACACACCCAACCTGTCAGTCAAATGACGTCTTTCCCCACCAATGAGTGACGTCATTATAAATAAAAAAAATTCGGCAACCAATGAGCACCGATGCAAATATATTAAGTAATTAAGTAAATATTTCAAACTAATTATAATATTTGCATCACAGAACAAGGTAATTAAAGAAATTCTGTTCATTAACTATATGACGTCCTCAAAGTTAATCCCATGACAGAATTGATGGCGCCAGTATGGCGCAAAGGGTGGCGCTACAAGTGGCGTGAACAGGTCATACAAAAGGTGGCGCCACCATCTCGCGACTATCGCTTATATGCTAGCGCGATCGTCACTCCCCGTTATACACGTCTAATATCTGAAATAATTCAACAGATGATAACAAGTCAGTGAGCAGGCAGCCATAATTCAGTAAACATCGCGCAAGACTCAACAACCCCTGCGCTATAAAGGCTTTTTCCTCATCGTACTTTACTGATCCAAAGTGTCTGCTCGAATTTTTTGTTTGTTTTATTGCGGCAGTGTTGACGGCCCCCGCTCGCCGGAAAATTCGGTGTCGGCGTTCGCGCTGTCAGTGAAAAAGTTGTAAGTATGCCTCCGGAAGTGCTAGTTGTTACCTGACATGACCGGATACAGGTCAGTCGGTGCATTGGGTGACCACGATTCGACGTGAAATGGCCGAACTACTTGGATCGGAGGATGAGAGAAGAATCGAATCCTCCGAGGAACTTGCATCTCGTATCGGACATGTTGCTTGGACACGTAGGCACGTTCGTGCGACTTGGTTACAACATAGTTTACATTTATACCATGTGGTCTTTTAAATAATGCTGTAGCTTATGGCTCTATACTAATAGACAGATGCAGATATTAAAGGATAAGTCATTAGGTGCGCAGCAAACTGCATTACGCCAACGATGATTCGCAAGAATACCGACAGGAGCCCCCATCGCTGCTGCGTGCTGCCATCTAAGGTGGAGCTTGAGTGTATCTATTTTTGTCGATTTATTTCAAAGCTACGCTATTTGAGGTCAAGTCACTATCTAGATATTTTTAACTGTAATAGCGCGAGAAGCAGGATATTATACATCAAATAGCGGCTGTGTCAGTCACCTTGAGGGCTCATATTTGTGCTTATGGCTATTTCTTGTCTTCTGGGAAGCAGTTAAGTTGCCTTGAAGTTTTAACGCACTAGCCTCTAGGCACAATAGCCCAAGATATTAAGACTAGCCAGTTGAGACTGAGAGCTTTTCTCTCGGTACGTTGGAGCGAAGAGAATACTACAGAAGATGGTGGCGCAGTTGTTTGGCGAATGTAGTAAATAAGAGGGCTGGCTATAACGAAAACAGATGCACGTTGCTTTTATCGAGGGCACCATGAATGAGAATGCATTCATTCTTAAGCTTCTTTTTTTTAGTTAACTCTTTCGTCCCCAATCAGGCTCAAAAAGTACGCTTACGGAGTAATCGTCCTAACTGAGCTGCCTTGTGAATGGTTGTGTCGGCGCAGTAAAATATAAATATCAAAGCTGTCACAAACATTAGGAGTCTCTGCTGAAACACCCTCCTAAAAGGTAGTCTTCGCGTTGCGTGAGCACATAAAGCTTGAAAAAGATATAAACGCTCCGACTTCTGGTCAGACATTACTACTTTGGAACGTGCTGCCCATGCGAAACTTCTCCCGCATATTCGACAAGAGCGTCATGGTGCCGTGGCTTCCGCTTACATACGTCAATGCATAGTGTCACGAACGGTCACGAGCATCTACATATGCCAACAAGTCTGGAATCGTAGATCAGTACACATTTGCTCTGTTTCGTATCAAAATTGTGACCCAACAGTTCATCGTGCAGTGTTGCGGGTGGGGTCATAATATCTCGCAGGCGAATCTGCATACATCTATCTGCTAGTGCAGTCTCTGAGTGAGATAAATGATGACGTCATCAGTGGCGTAGTCTGTCATACCTTGAAATATATGATGACGTCATCAGTGATGTAGTATGTCGTATCTGAAATTAATGATAACGCCATTGGCGGTGTACTAAGTCGTGCCTTGAAATCGATATCATCAGTGGTGTAGAAATATAGACGATAGAGGTACCAGGGAGACCTTGCTGTGGAGCGAGGACCCCGCTCAACAGCAGGAAGCCATCCGACGGCGGCTGAGACCATGAAACGACACAATGTGTCTTCACCAGACCTTAGTTTGCGAGGCTCCTGAGTAGGGCTTCCTTAGGCCTGTGTGCCGGGGAAGGGGGGGGGGGGGGGGCAAAAATAAAGTCATTTCGCTCGAAATAAAAGTTTTGATGATGATAATGATGCCGTACCTTAAAATAAATGATGACGTCATCAATGGGGTATCATGAGCGTACCTTAAAATTATTTATGCGCTTATCGCTGGTTTAGTAGGTCCTACCTTCAAAATAAGATGACGTCACAGTTGTTTACTTTATCCTGTCTTGAAATGTGTGACTATGACGTCATCACATGGTGATATCACCGATCATTGCGTCATCACGATGTCACATCCGCTCCTATCTAATAACCGGAAGTGACGTAATAATGGCGTTACCTCCGGGCATGAAGGCAGGACTATTGATGACGTCAGCAGGCGATTCAAGTTTATACGAAGTTGACCCTATCCGGCATTCGATTCAAGCGTCCGTGCGGCGCCTTCCAATTGGCACTACCTCGAACGCCGCAACACACAGAATATAGAAGCAGGCGCCGTACAGAAGGCATCAGCGGCATTTCAAATTATTTTACAGGAAAGAAAAGGCGCTGTATCTGTCACAACTCTCCGTGGACACCTCAACCGATCCGTAAGAAAAAAGAAGGTGGGAGTGAGAAAACAGATAAAGAAGTGCAGTAGTGGAAAGCTTCGGTCCCCCGCGCAACAGATGCTTTCGTCTCACCGGCTTCGGACCACCGCGCAGCAAATGATTTCGCCTCACCGCACTTTAGTGGTCGAGAGTGCCTCCTAGAATTTTTTAATGCCGAACGCCTTAATTACTATGATGTGTCGACACCGGTAGTGTCCGCAAAATGTGTCGCCGGATGGGAAGTCATCAGTTTGTGACGTGAACAGTCATTATCCGAAGAGTACTGGGGTGAAGTATGTAGTCTGTGATTAGTTTATACCGTCATGGTCATTTGTCACAAGTCATTATCAGTTGTGTCATTAAGGATAATAATTCATACCAATTTATTATGCCGCATCACTATGCTTGTATAATGTGACAAATTCATGTGATTCAAGTTGCATGAAAATGTCAATTTACTAGGAAAGTCCATAATTCAGACCAAATCCAGTCATGCAAACATTTACCCTTTAAAGGAGTATAGACACGTACATTTTCTGTTCCGGTATTTTTGCTTTAATCGATCCACAGTTGTCCAAAACAGAGGGACTGCGACCCAAAAGGCCCCAGCACAGATCAATGAAATTGTTATCAGTGCATTTATCAGGGCCAGTTTCGGTTTCGATCTCTCCGGACACGAGCGCGCGATGACGTCAAAGATACGAGAACGCCACACGAGCGCTCCCTACTGGCAAGGTTGGTGATCTCGTAAGCACAAAATCTGATGACGCATTCGGGTCGCGTTTTTCGTCTGCTTGCTGTCGCACGTGCACGAAAATATCGTCGTCGAGCAGCGCTTCAGCATAGCATAATTAGTACTGCGACGTTGTTTTGACCAGTAGCGTGGATGTTACTAACATTGCCGGGCACTTTAATCCCGACCCGCTCGCCTGCGACTCATGCGACGAAGCAGGAATCAGCAGCAGCAGCAGCAGCCACGAAAGCTTGGTGGGTTGACGCGCAGGGAATGTCAACTGGTAGGAATGTTGAACAAAGGAACCGTGAAGATGCTGCTTTATCAGTCCGGTTGGCCAACGCTGTGAGCCAAGCTGTTCTAAAAAAATGGTTTAGTAATGATGCGATCAGCCACCGTAACCCGTAAGCTCTCCCGATGGCTCCCGTGCTCACGCCTGTTCACGCGCCGATTGGTCCCGACGCGGCAGGCCTGCGTGCCGCCGTCCAAGCATGTGGCGCCATCTGGCGCAGTCAAGGCAATCTGGGTGTGTAAAGCCGTGGCCGCCGCGATCGGCTCCCGCTATCGGTAATCTAGCGATCGCAGATCGCTGTTCATTCGCTTACATAGCTATTTGTACAAAGGACTATCAGTCACGATTAAATTGCGAGGATTATTTGGCCAATACGGAGGTCTTGGTAGAAATATTTACAGTGATACAAGCGAACCTTTTTTTTTTCCGACAGCTGCTGCGCGGTGCGACGCACCTGATGTCAGCTAGCTCCGCTGCTGAAGGGGTTGCGCAAAGCAAGAAATTATTTTACGAGATGGGCTTGCCAGTAAAGCGGCGCTAAACTCCGACGTTTTTTACAGTGTTAGCTCGTTCCGAAGCGCCTTTCGCTGGCGCTTCGATGTGAAACCAGCTAGGGCTAGCGACGTTTAGGGTAGGCGGGGAGCGGCGCAGTATGTTCCCGGCGCGCCATCGACAGGCACCGTTGCCGTAAGCCCTGCACTTGTGCAGGCATGCTGTTGGGGCCTGAGTTTAGCAGGCAGTCTCCATACGTACACCGGTGAGGTAATTGTAACATGTACCAACGAAGAAGCCATCGAGTAAAGCGAGCAGAAGTGGAGTTCTTTCTCAGGGCACGGCCGGAAGCGGCGGCGGCGCTGTTCGAGTCCGGCCATGTGTCGTCACTGCTCTTTGCTTTGCCGACTCCACGCCACAGTTGTTTGATGACGCCATGTTGTTTACCTATGTACACGTTTTCGTCACAGAGATGTCGATGCCAATGGGTTTTGAAAAACGGAGTACTTGCCTGGCTTGTTTTTAAAATCAAATTAAAATATCTTCGCGGAAACGTGCGAGGTTGGGATTGCTTGGGGAGCATCTTTGTATAACCAGGAATGCAATCGTATTCCTTCCGACGCTTCAAAAAATAGTGTCTATACTCCTTTAAGAAAAAGTTTCCTCAATTGACAATCAAATTTCCGCCTCTCCGATCACCAGCCGAGAACGCTAGTTAACTATGCGGAACTATCATGTGACTAATGACAGTCAAGCTTCATGAGGATGCCACAAGCCTATGAGAACACCAAAAGGATGGTGGTGGATGGAGAGACGCCCTAAACCCCACGAGACAGAAGCGACGCTGTACCGCCAGTCCGACGCTTGCACGAATACCACAACGAACTTTCGCCAAGAAACGCCACGTGACAGGAGCAACGGGGCACAGTCCTATCCCACACTCGCAGGAGCCCTGCAAAGAATGCGCGCCATGGAAAATCAGTTTACACTGTGTGGCAGTGCTTTGATATTGCTTTTTCTCATGTTCCGAATTATGGCATTAGTGATCTTGTCGTCTCCAGCTTTCATGAACAAGCATTGGGAAGCAGGAGCGGTGCCAGAGCAGTGGAAATACTCGGTGGTCATCATAATCCCGAAACCGAGGAAGAAATTGGCAACAGAGCATTTGAGGCCCATTTCTTTAACTAAAAGAGAATCATGGATACTTTGAACATGGTTTAGCATATTGAAGTGCTTTTAATTCGCGCATTAGGGGCCAGATAATTGCTTTTGTTTATGCTCCGACGAGCGCAATTTTCACCGTACCACTCGAAGCCTCCACGCCGCCCCGCTCGAGACTCAAAACATCCCAGCCGGCAGCACTCTCCAACTAGGCGGTGAGACAATAATACCATTCTGAGCTGCCCATGGTCAAGGAGTCGACACTGCTCCCATGCTGCGGGCTTCAGAACGGCGAGGCACGCGCTTAAAAGAAGCGTGATGGTGCCAAGATTAAGCACTCTGGCACGTGATAGCCCTATCCGCTGTAGGCCTGTCACCGTCACGTTGTAGCGTTCCGGGTTATTCTTTTTGCGCAGTGGTCTCCTGTAGGGCGCAGTCGTGTAGAGGCGATGCTCGTCATCGTGCAGCAACTGGTCAGGGCTTATTCGTCGTCCGCGTTTTTATACACCAAGATAAAATGCTGACATCACGTCCAACGCTATGCTCCGCCGAGCTGCCGTGCTGCTACGACATAGTTAAAACAAATTGTGAGGTTTTATCAAGGTTAAACCTAGTTTACCGAACGTAAGCACTGTTAAGTTTGGCTACACATTTGTCTAGCTTTGAATGCGATAGGGTTGAATGTCCCAATCACCAAAACTTCAGCGTTGACGCGGGCGTTGTGAGAGAAAAATTACGAGCATGGCGATGACAGGCGCTACCCGGCATTTGGCATGGCTGTGCACTGAGTGAACACAGGGTTGCCTGACATGGCGTTTGGCAGGAGGTGCCGACTCGGTCCTCTTCTTACATATGGGAGGGTGATATCAGAATCAACCTGCCAGGACATTTGCATCCACGTTACCCCTTGGCCAAGCAGGCACGCTCATACGGGTTCAAGTGGGGCTTTATATGTCACGTGGTACGGTATCGCGTCATACTCTTAAAGACGGAGCTTAAGTTCCCCCCCAAAATAGTTAGTGAAATCTTTATTACCCGATCATCGAAGGCGCACTCGAACCGGCTCGCGATTTTCCATGGGAAGGCTGAGAAACAATGCGGCAGCTAGACCCGTTAAACCCCCGCCTAGTCAAATGGTACCACAGTATAGAGCCTCCGAGCGGGCAAGTCGTTCACTGACCACACCTCCGCTTTTCGGCGCTGAAATTAAAACGCACTAGTGATTGACCTTGGGAGCTGCAGTACAAAGCGTAGAGCTCACGCACTCATAATTCATGAATGCACAGCCGAGAATTCTTCGATGCTGTGCGACCGGTGGATGTTTCAGAGCTCGGGGGTGAAAGTCCGGCATCGTACGCTTTTAAAACTCGAAAGTTGCTTGAACAGCAAAGTTGCTTGAACAGCTTGAACAGGCAAAGTTCATGCGAAGTTTTATTTCTTTATCGGCACATCCCAATGTTATGCTTCTTAGGGCTGCACGAAAGCAGCTTATGCGCGCTGCACTTCCCTCATTTGTCCGGATAAGTTCATACTAAAAATATTAGCCGTGGTTACCTCCGCTTAAGCCGAATATGACGCGCGAAAACTGCGTTTATCCAGGTTAGGCAAGCTTTTGATTTCAATTTAGCGTTGAAATACAGAGTCTGGCAAAGTGTTAAACATCGTCATTTGGTTTGGTTTAGGGGAAACTCACTTCTTCTCTCATCTAGCTGTCTCACTCCTTGATGGACATATGCACTTATTAACAATGGAGATACACAATTATAGGTTCGAACGCCTATCGTCAACTAGCCTCCAACTTGACTATAGAGATTGATGCTAAATAGGAAGTGAAATGATCTGAAACCCTTTAAATGTTGCACAATAAACGGTTAGTCACAATTGTAAGAAAACGTCACGTTATATTTTTGCCATTTCCTGAGAACGTATTCTACAGACGCCACTCAAGAGCCAGCTAAGACTTTGGCCTTAATAAAATTCTTAACACGCGTTTAATCACGGACAGCACTAATCAAGTTATGGCGGAAGCCTAGCTGAGCGCGCTAGATAATTTAATATGTCTATTCACCCTATGGGCACCATGCGCACAGTTCCTTAACCACAAAACACAGCCGCAGATAGTGAAATGGATGTGTGGGTAAAAACAAGAGTTGTCGTTCCTTCTTTTTTTTTTTGTAATCCTTTTCGTTAAAAGCCAATACCCGGTGCTCCCTGCCTCTGTCTTTAAAACGATCATCTTTCTGTTCAGTCCGTGAGTAGAAGCTTAACTTAAACACAACAAATTTCTTGTGCCCCAGAGTGCTGCATGCTTAGGTTAATTCTGGAACTAACTGTACAATTGTGGAGCCCATCATGAAAGGCAATATGAATTCAATGTGTACTCTCATCGAACTTCTATCTGTATACATTATGTATACCTATTAACATTCTTATCATCATCGTATAATATATAATTGTATACCAGTTCGTATGCAAACTGACAGCACTGTTTTCTTCTGTCATTCGCCGCTACGGAGGACAAAGACATTTGGTAAGTGTGCACCACCCCCTAAACTTACACGCACTCATGAAAAACACGTTTTCGTGTAAAAAAAAAAAAACATTCACAAAACAGAGTTGAAATATGTAACCAGCACCCGCACTGTACTTGGTTTCTTAGTTTTATTCTAATGACAGCTCTTTTCCTAGAGGATCATCTTCCGTAAAAGGCAGTTTCATCCAGCGCACGTTCGCTCTCTTATCTATAAATGGAACGGCTTCATTAAAGCTAACGGCAGAGACGTGAAAGCTGCAAGGAGCAACTCTTTCCAGGGACGAAACTTCCAGCGTTCGCAAAAAAAAAAAAAAAAAAAAGAAAGATAAAGGAAACGTTGTCGTGGAGGAGACGCTCAGCCAATGAGTCGGCCCCATTTCTCCACTTCGAGGCATGCAGAGACAGCCAAATCAAGACAGCGCCGGCTGTATCCCTCGAGCTGACCGAGATCGCTGCCCAGACAAGCACAGCGACTGAGGCGTCAGTGCTGTTTTGTTTGTGATGAGCTCCTCGAAGGATATCCAAGCGCAATTGAGACAAATGGCCGTGAGGGTCTCTTATATATACTTTCGTCTCCGTCATGACACTTTATTGACGACTACTTCGTGACTCGCTGTCCCTACAGTAGCACCCAACGTTCAAATAGCACCGCTTCTGCCTGGTGATGGTCCCTTTTCCAGAGCCTGTTGGGTAAGACATGGCACAGCAGCTTTTCAACCCCCCCTCCCCCCCAATAAAACTGGCTCTTTCAATTGAATCTGGCTTGCTTCACAGTGATGTACACGTGCCCGTACCTTCTGTAAATGAGTCAGAGCGGAGAGGAAACAGTAGGACGTACGTGCGTGGAAACTGCCAGCGCATTTGCAGAGGTGCAAAAAAAAAAAAAAATCTACAACCTGTGACCGCTTGAAAACAAGAGAATTGTGAAAAATGACATTGCTACAAACATTTGTGAGATCAGTGTAAGAAGCATGGAAGTAAAGGAAGAGGCAAACTAATTGGCAACAAAATTCTTTGAGTAATGAAGTGAATTGATGAGGAGAAAATACGAAAGCATTTTTTATCCACTAATACATTGTGATTCCTTTACAATTGCGATTTGAGAGTTTAGTACATGAGGATGAGGAGGAGGATGACTGTGGGTTATTCTTGGGGAGGAGAACCTGGACCCGGGTTATGCCTTCCTGAGTTGTGGCGTACTCTTGGCGTCCAGGGAGAAGGGGAGATTGGATGTTGGGAGGGGATGGGGGAATTCATCGTGATGCCGCTCCCGCCGTCATCTGCTTCATCGCTAGCGCCATGGTCCGCACGTGTGGTGGGGTTCTAAAGTTGAGCAGAGAGGCCGGTCTCCTCCAGGAAGGCCAGAAGGAGCCGGTGAGCTGCCAGGGGATTCCTGGCCGGGAACAGCAGTTGCTCCTCCGTGGCAGCAGAGAGACCAAGAGCCTGGTAGCCTGCCTCCAGCCGTCGACAGTGGAGGGCGTATGTCGGACACACACAGGAGGTGGCCCATCGTTCCTGCGTCGCCTCACGAGAGACTGGCAGGGGAGGGGGCCCGGTCGCGTACGTACCGCTCCGTAGGCGTGCAGTAACCTCCAGTACGGAGGCGTAGGAGGAGAAGTACATTGCTACTCGTAGACACTTCTTTGATTCGTTTCAAGGATTCATTCTTTGTTCTTTCTCTCCCTTTTTCCCATACAAGCGGAAAAAGGAAATCCCTTCTTTTAGGAATCTTCAAGTTTATGATAAAAACACTAAGAACTGCCTGCCACAAAAGGGGCTTCACACGCACATTAATTATACACCGACGCCGGATGCGGACGCCGCGCCGGCAAGTTTTTCCTTCACCGCACTGTGATTCTATCCCATGAAAACGAAAACATCTCTTCTTCTCGCCCCAGTTCAGGGGCTTTTTATATCAGATAGAAGATACCAGGGCTGGCGAACACATTTTATTTACTTTTGGATATATAATAAAAATAATCACATCTACGTCTTCTCCTCTTTTTTGTTCGTCTTTGAGTTTTCGTGCTGCCTTGCAACTGCTGTATAACGTACCAACAAGACCAAATAACAATTTTTGATTGAAACCCACAAATGCGGAGAAAGTGCTCGAACTCAAAGTGTGACAAAAATTTGTTGAGCGGAATGACAATAGCGGGGCTTTGATCCAAGAAACTCATAGAACGGTGAGGGCGACTTGTGCGAGCCATAACGGGGGTGTAAAGTGGTCTGAAAAAC